>WSYH01008631.1:0-28560 GCA_036426205.1 Ascaphus truei | reverse complement strand
GCTGCCAGCAGGAGAGATGACTGTAGGCATTTTACATGACCGCTACACATAGAAAATATTAAAGCATGTAATGAGTAATACTCATTCGCCAGACGCTGGAAACTGCTGCTCCGCTCACACGTCCTGCTTCCACAAGTTGTATGACACCTCTGAGCTACCGTCCAGCAGGAACTCAGGGGATGTGCAGCTACTCCTATTCTCAGCCGGAAACAAACTGCGGTGAACAATGGTTCCGGATAGGAGGAAGGGAGAAGGTAGGACCAAGGGGACCAAATCACTGATGTATCACCATGAGGTGGCGTCCCAAAGTCCCAACAAACAGCGCGTCAGCGCAAGGCAGCGTCATAGAGTCCCAGAGTCTGATTGAAAGTCCCAGATATAGAACAGGTCTGGTACAGTGACCATCACTAGTAAAAACTAGTATCCCTATGCGTTTCTTCACACTTCTACTTGAGCCAATCAGAGTTGGGATGGAGTTCCCATGCTCTGATTGGCTACCGTATCATGTGTGGCCGGCCATCTTTCAGTTCATGACATCATCTTAAAAGCAATTGAAGCACAGCCAATTCTGATTGGCTGTGCTTTCATTGCATTTAAATGACGTCATCATTTTTTTTGTCGGCCAAAACACATGGTTTTCACGGCCCAATCAGGGCCGTGAGAACCATATGACGAAAATGTGACGTCATAGGCCTATGTCGTCTCATTTTCAGGCTTTACGCCGAGGAGGAAAGACCTCCTATGAAGAAAGAAGACCAGGGCGTGGCGTTTGAAGATAAGAAGACCCCGGAAGACAGAAGACCCCGGAAGAAGACGGAGAAGACCCCACGATGGATTACAAATAGAAAAAAGAAGATACAGACACTTGTGGATGGTAATGGTTTTTTATTTTATGGTTACCTGGTTCCTGTTGTTGGATTAGCTGCTCCAGTGGTTCCGGTTCCCCTTGATTGCTGTGACTGGTTCATCTAATGGTAAGTAAAAATGAAAATGTATTTTAATTTTATTTTACAGGTTTTTTAGATTTTTTTTCCTGACGTCCATTTTTTTAATGTCCATTTATTTGTCCTGAATGTATGTATGTCACTATGGGTATACATACGTACAGGACAAATCAGTGGTTGTATTGTATGTTCATTTTTAATGTGATTCAATTGTTTTTAATGCTCTTTTATTGCACCTGTATTTATGTCTGTAAACTATAGATGGACATACATACAGGTATAATAAAAACGGGTTGGCTTGCCTTGTTTGGATGTTTTATTGAATTGTAATTTGCTGCTTTGTGTAAAAATGTGTTGCTCATATACAGGCATACCCCGCATTAACGTACGCAATGGGACCGGAGCATGTATGTAAAGCGAAAATGTACTTAAAGCGAAGCACTACCTTTTCCCACTTATCGATGCATGTACTGTACTGCAATCGTTATATACGTGCATAACTGATGTAAATAACGCATTTGAAACAGGCTCTATAGTCTCCCTGCTTGCGCACAGCTTTGGTACAGGTAGGGAGCCGGTATTGCTGTTCAGGACGTGATGACTGGCGCATGCGTGAGCTGCCGTTTGCCTATTGGGCGATATGTACTTACTCGTGAGTGTACTTAAAGTGAGTGTACTTAAAGCGGGGTATGCCTGTACATTTAATTTTTGCAAATGTTTAGTTAAAGGCTGGTTGCTAGAGATTATTTTATTGGCTTATTTTTGGAAGATAGATTTTGTTTGATGGTTACTTTGACATAGATTATTTTTTTACAATGGTTTGTTTGTTAGAATTGAAGTGTGTAATTAATTTGTATTGTAATTGATTGGTGATTGGATTAATTGATGGTAAATGAATTGTGTTGATGCTTTGTTTTTCTTTAATGATTGTATTTGTATCTTGTTTGGATTAGTGTCTTTGATTTGGTGCATTGTTTCACATAGTATATATGTGCAAAGATTATTTGTATCATGTACACATTGTCAAATTGAGTGTTTGTATTTTGATTTATTAAATATTGATTGAGCTTGGTGATGTTTGATATTGGGAGAGATTTGTATTTGGCCATGTACAGTATTTATTTGTATATTGGTTAATCATGCATATGCAGTCTACATATATATATTATAATATATATATATATATATATTATAATATATATAGCACTCACAACCCATGCGCCACCCGCCGCCTCACACCCTAGCAGGACCCACACTCACAGACTGCACTCACAACCCACGCACCAACCGCCGCCTCACACCCTAGCAGGACACACGCCTCACATTTTTACATCACTTATAGCACCAAAATATACATTGTACTGTGGTGTGGTTACAATAAACCATTTTTATACAACATCGTATTACATTTTCTTCCATCTTTCTTTTCAATATTATTATCCAACCTTTACAACAAACAGTCACCTATTGTTCCACAATTTATAAATAATACTACCTATTACGCATTTACATCCCGGGCAACGCCGGGTCTCTCAGCTAGTTGATTAATAAATAATACATATACTGTAGAAATGTGATGACGCATACAGCATGTGTTTCAACAAGGTTCCAATCCGCATGAGCGGAAAAAATATTTTATATTCGTTAGAAGACGCAACGTTATATTTTTGTAATACTGTACTTCTTTTCCCTTTACTATCCTGTATACAGTACAGTAGGTGTCCTCATATTTTTTATGTGTATGCTAAGGAGCCTCAGACTACTGTATATAGTATGAACTCGTAACGTTAATCTCTGCTTCAAATATAAATCTTCATATTACAATTACTGTACAGTACACACACACACAGACTTGCAGAACTGTACGGCTGTACTGTGTAGGTTGATTTGCTATTAGACTTTTAAGACAACAGCTCGCGATCACCCACTTGAGTTTCTAGACGGTATTGTAGACAACGCTAAAATGCAATTTTCTGCGCACGATAAATGAATTCTGCGCACAATAGAAAACCGAGAGAAACCCGAGTCAATTGCTATACGGTTGGAAAACATAGCACATCAGGATCCGGTATTCAGAGCGTTACGGCGTGCGAGTCTTTAGAATAAAGGCTGGTGCAGGTGTAATCACTTCTGTGTGCAAAATGTATTGATATTTTAAAAAAAGAATAAAATATGGCAGCTTGAACTGCAGATAGTGTAATACAGGTAGTGTAATACAGGTAGTGTAATACAAGTAGTTACTGTAGTAAATTATACTGTATTTACCTTCATTATAGACTTTGCCAAATGGGTGGTGATGAGCCACTGTCACTACTGTAGTCTTCATTATACACATAGTTGATAGGTGACAGCAGGCCTGCTACACCTGTACTTGACAGCTGATGAGCTGGAAATCTTTTTGGTACATGCAAGCTTGCTGGTAACTGTACGTGAAATCAGGCTCAGGCTGGAAGTTTTGCAGGTATTCTGGTGGGGACAGATAGCAAGGGTAGCCGGTCACCAGGTTTTCACTGACGGTCGGACTGTTATTGTAAGCCGGTGCTGGTGCCGGTGCAGACGCTGTTACATTGCTGGCCTGGGATTGACTAATCTTATTTTGATTAAACCTGACCTTTCTCCTTTTGAAGTCTCCATGATCAAAGATACTGGAAAAATCTGGCATCACACACCAATTACCTCCTCTAACTCCGTGTGCAGGGGCAATACGAATAAAACTCGGATCGCTACTTAACTTTTTCCTTATTGTACACTTCCACCCACGAGCATCAGGTGAACATTTGTAAAAGTCTTACTTTGCGATGAAATATTCATACATTTCAGCAACTGTGGCCATTTTATCATATGATGCATTAATTGCAGAACATATTAAAAATGCATAAGTACAGTCAGGTCTTTTGCACACGTACTGCTGTGTACTCATTGCGTCCGGTCGGCAATTGTGCAGAACAGGAGAAAGAATGTAAAAAAGACACAGAGCATCGAGTTTTTATTATTAAACGCCTAAATTGATACAGTAACTTCTTCAGTACCAAGCTCAATTCATAACGGGCCACTGTGGTAGACTTGGTCTATACATTATCTGGTTTTTTTTAAACACCTGCAAGTCGACAAATTACTGTAGCACAAATAGTGTACACATTAGAATTCATTACAATTCATGAATATCTGCCACCTTGCGGATACGTGAAGAATTGCCCCCAATTAAATCCGAAATCATTATAATTAAACAGATCAACCGTGTGTGCCGAGCGGCGCGAAAAATTGCTCATTTCACCAAATTGATGAATTTGTGTAAATATTGCAGACATCTTTGCCAATAGTAGTGAAAAAGATACAACTGACATAAAACTCAGCATTTATTTATTACGATTAAAAAACATGCCAGCACCGTTGAGACTACAGAGCAGTGCAGAATCATTGTAAATTGTTGAAGATTAGCATAACCTGAAAACAGCAGTGGGTGTGGCAATAGGGGCAGAAGGACATCGTACAATAAAGGTTATGCCTGCTTGCTGCCCCTACCAGTCAAGATGGCAACCCAGTTTAAAGGGTTAAGTGGTCATCTCAAGGCTGCAAAATTGTAATAGTTAGGCCTAGTTAGAGATTATGGGATGTTTATTGTATTTCTCAACTGTATCCTTGTGATTTATTGTATGCTTGGTCCAGTAACAATGGCTGAATTGCCAGCTTACAATTAGTCAGGGGGCTAGCCTTTGTATGTAGCAAAGTACAGTGCTTATGGACAATGATGTGGTGGGGTGCTGGCTGAGAGGGTCCACACTCCAACAGCAGAGCATTGTTCTCTCCACAGCTGTAAGGTATATATCTCTGTGGAAGGTATGGAGCTGAAATTGAGAACAAGCGCTGTGCTCTAACCCTATCAGCTGAGTTCCAATTGGGGATTTTCAATTTCCCATGCTCCTAAGCCCATCCCTTTAGACGGTCCATAGGCACTGGCACTTTCAACAGCCCTGATTTGTCCATTATGAATGCACCACCAGCTCCTTATTGGCTCAGCAGTAGAAAATGTTCTCTACTGATTGGTTGGCACCCTGTAATCAATGTTTCAAAATGGAGGTGGGGGAACTATAGATGCCAATACCTATCAGAGTTCCACAGTTGCTTAAGTTGTTCATGTTTGGTCTCGGTGACTAAAGATGAATGGTTCCATGAACCGTTGAAATGGAGGCGTTCATCCTTTGGTACTGAGATAGTTTGAATGGATGGCTTGAGATGGAATCCAGGGTAAGTTTCCTCTGGCAGAGTCCAGCACCTAGCGATCTAGGAGTCCCCTGTAATTCCCTGTTCTGGTGAGTTATTGCCATGTTTCTGTATTGTGTTGTTCCCTGTTGGCCTCAGCCAGAATAAACTTCCATTTATTTAACTCTTACATTCTGCCTGGTGTTTTACAATACTGAAAAAAGTCTGGTCATTCCCTTTTGTGAAAATGTGCTAATAACTTGTGACCATTGTTGGAAAGCTTGATGATGTTATCCAGTCATGGCAGAACTATAACCAGGGAAGCTGGTATAAGGCCTTGCTTAACCTATGTCTTTAAGGGTCTCATGGTCATGGTGTGCATTTCCTTGGCATATTTTTATTTTTATAATTCTTCCTGGTGGTCTTAGTGATGCCAGGTCTCCAGCAACGAATTCCAGGGTGAAACTTTTCATTTCTGGGCAGTAATAAATTACCACTGAGTAGTGAAAAATTGTGCCCGAAGCATCCATAGCATTGTTACAGAACTCTATGGTGAGGGTTATTATCACAGATCCTGTTATAGTTTACAAACACTTTCAGTTTATTTTAGAAGTTGAAGTTAGCTATAAACATAAGCATTCGTTATTATAGGGTTAATACCCTTTTTCTAAATGTACTGTAAAAACATGATTTGTTTGTTTACAAGAAGCATACATGCCCTTGATCTTTATACATCTTTTCTAAAAGATTGAATGAAAACATGAAATGTTAATCCTTTTATTTGCCACAATAGCAATTACATAACAATGACAGTGGGAGGATATATAGAATTGTTAGCTCTGTATGTTGACATGCTCACAATATAATTTAATTTTCTTTTCCAGGAAAAACTGTCTGGTAATCCTTACCCGATATAAAATACTCTGCCACTTTGGCCTCCATTATTAAATTAACCTTTGAATGACATTTAGATTTAATCCTTCTGATAGAATGCCAATAAATCATTTAAAGGCTGGACATTAAATGCAGGAAAATATTTGAAATGGTTCTGCTCCACAAAAGAGAGTACAAAACAACATTCCTTTATCAAAAATAATGAAAAATAAACCAACATTGTGACATAGTATATAAGCAGAGAGCATCACTGAATTGGATGGTGCCAGCCTGGGGGAGCCTTGTTTATGAATAGATATTATATGATCTACAAAAAAAAAGATGTCATCCATATGTTATGTGACTGGAGAAAGTTTTATTGCAATACAAAATACCCTATGTTACAAATATAGGGAATCACTTTTCACTCCCAAACCCATCAAATTGTTGTTCTTCTTAACTGAGCCGGAATGGCAACTTGATTCAAACTTAAGAAATACATATATATACGTCATACCTGACGTACGTTTCGCACTCAGGGCTAGAGCTTTCTCAAGGTGGGAGGTGACACATAGAGTAGCACTGGTATCCTTTATACCCACATGTCTGGAGGCTCCTTGTACTGCACCCAACCACCATATTAAGGTGAACATCAGCCAATAGCGTGATTCACGTGCTATAATGGTGTACTGTATGTAAATAAATAATCAAACGCAAGGGGAGGGAAGGATAGAAAGGGTTAACCCTACATATCCTGGAGAGTCACTGAACCAAACCCCCATCTATTACATATAGTCCCTACTCTTAGTTAGTTGTTCATGTGTAAAGTTAAAATCACAGCAGAAAGGAATTGCAAATATCATCTTTATGAATGAGGGCCACTCACATTATAATCTATACCCTCAAATTAGTACAGAGGAAAGAATGGTAGAGGTCAAATAGATTGGTGTGACTAGTGGGGTATATAGGGGAGTAGGAATGAACTAACCTGAGCTGTCCGCCCCTTAGGTCAAAACGGACATCTAAGTTTACACTGTATACCCGGTCCCCCTAAGATAAACCTATGAAAACCACTGATACTGTTTGGTATACTCCATTCAATCATAGAAATTAAGTGTAGATGTAGCCTTCATTCAAACCTATGGGACTGAGTGTTTTCAGTGTGTAAATCCATTTACACTCAGTCTGTAGGAGTTTTTCATCCCAATCACCCTTTCTCGAGCCCCAAGGTATGTGCTCAATACCAATAAAGACTAGCTGATCACTGTCTCCATTGTGTTCATTCACCACGTCGTGCCACTTGTGTATCTGTGGCATTTCGAATTGACCCCAGATGTTCGAGGATCCTCTTTTTAAATTGCCTAAAAGTTTTACCGACATATAGTTTCCCACAGGAGCAGACAATCAAATATATGACACCCTCAGTGACACAGTTTATAAAGTCTTTGATCTTAAATGTCAGCTGCTGTATGGAATCCATGAACTCTGTCTTTTTTGGCACTATCTACAGGCCCTGCAATGACCACAGGCATAGGAGCCAACAGGTTTTTGGTCAAGCCATGTTCTTTCTGATTTTGCCTGATAGTGACTCCTCACCAGAATGTCTTTGAGGTTACGGCTTCTCCTACTTGTTAATTTGTGTATAGGTAGTAAAACCCCTTTTAGATCCTCATCATCAAGTAGGATACTGTATGCCAGTGTTTATTGAAAATCTGAGAAATTGTACCCCATTGATCACTGAATGTTCCTATAAACCGAATGGGTTTATGTTCATTAGTCGAATTTATTGGGGCTGTATTTGTCAAAAGTTGTGTCCTCGCTTTTCCAGCTGCTCTGTTGTAGGCTTTCCTAAGGTTACCCCTGGAATGGCAGGTTCAATGAACCTCTCTGTCATCCCTTTGGCTTGCTCTTTTATTCACTCAATGTTGACAGTTACGCCTTAGGCGGAGATATTGGCCCGTAGGGATAGCCTTAATTACATGTTTCGGATGTTGGCTGTCAGCCCTCAATAAGCTGTTTGTTGCAGTACTCTTTCTGAAGATGGTTGTCTTGAGTTTACCATCAAGATCTTTAAATACAGTAATGTCGAGAAAATCTATACTTTACTCGTTTGAGACAAAAGTGAGTTTCAGATTGTGCATATTGGTATTTAACACATCAACTAATTTACTTTGTGTACCCTAAATGAGCCAACTAGACATTGTGTCAGGGAGTATTTAACCCCTATACATTATAGCAGCTTGAAGTGCAACTAAATAGGAATCTTTGGGAGATCCTGTGATCTCCTTGTTTGTGTTTGGGTTCTTGATTAAGCAATTCTGCAAAACACATAGTCGAGTGGGAGATTGAAGTAGAGATTAAGGAGAGGTGAAATCTGACCCGGAGAGAACGTGAGACCAGAAGCTCACTTGGAGAGACTGTAACATCACACCGAGAGAGACCGTGAGACCATAGGCTGAAGCTGCTTGGAAACAGATGGCGCAAACCAGACGGGCCGAGCGGCGGCGAGTTGTGGTGAGGTCTTCCTGAGAGATCCTGTTTATTTCATTTTTGGGAAAGCGTTAAAGAACTTTTAAAATGTGAGTCTACTTGGCAGTGCTTTAAGTTTTATCAATATAAATGAAAAAAGATCTGCACCACTGGGTCCTTCCTTTCCTGCCCCCCCCCCCTAATCTCTGAGATATGCTGTCATGAGGAGGTGGGACTGTATAAAGCTTGGCCTTGTTGTGATCAGAGAAACTGGATCCAGGATCAGGAGAGCAATCCCTACACTGTTTAATCTGTAGTTTTGTTTTTTATTTTATTGTGGGAGGAAACTCCATCATATCTTACCTTGAGATATTATTATATTATATATATTATATAAATATATTATATATTGTTGAGATTGTTTACATAGGATTGAATCAGGGGAGTCTCCAGAGCTGAACCACTTTACTTTCAGATCTGTGGACACCCTGCTTCTCAAGGTACAGACCCTTGTAAATCCTGCAAGTTTAAATTTACCAGTCACGTGAGTCGTGACTCAGGACATTTAAACTTGCAGGAGATACTGGCACCTGATCCGGACGGCCAGTACATTGGGAAGCAGGGAGTTCCTGGACTGGAAATGAATGCTATTCAGCTCCAGAGAACCCCTGCTTCAGTCCTATGTAATCAAAAAAATAAAAAGCTTGATCGCATGTAAGAGCTGTGCTGGGAGAGGCAAATAGAGGGATTGCGTCTCTCTGTGCAGCTCTTCCAGACACGTAGCGGCCGGTGGGATTAATGCAGCGGGAGTCCCCTTCAGAAGCAGGGACCCCCCGCTGTGTTAATCTTTATGGGAAATTCCCCCCTGCTCTGCCCTTGGCTGTGATCAGGCCACACAGGCTGCAATCCACCTGTTCCATTTGAAGTGCAGGGTGCAGAGGAATCTGGTCTCATCTGTATATAGTATATTTATATACACACACACACACACATATTAAAGCAGCAAGACTACATTCCCTTCCTTTTGTTTTTTAATTATTAGTATTATTTTATATGTAAAGCATGTGACAATGTATAATTCTCCATTTTTGACTAAGCGGGCAATAATTGGTGCTCCTTTTATGAAACTGTTGAAATCCTGATTGTGTGACTAACATAATGCCTGCTTCAATCAGTGTATCTCAGTAGCTTCTATGAATCCTGATATCACTAAATTAACATTATCTATGGTTACAGTTTACAGCTCATGGGCTGTGAATATTGGCAACAAATTATCATTTGTTGCCAATACCTTGCACTGATTGGGAGGTGGTGTAAAACTTGTTATAGAAATTTAAAGGATGGTTTATAAATGATTACAAATGACATTATTGAATAATAAAAAATATAGCATTATGTAATACTTCAGAACTTATTTATAACTATAAACACCACATACAATGTCATATGTTTTGATTCTTTATCATTTCTATTCCATCATCTATTCCATGCAGGCTTGCCTGACTGTGTATATAATTTCCTTTTCATTTGGTAGTACATATAGTATAAAGAAATATAGAGCTAATAACAGCTTGAAGAAGGAGATACATAATTTACTAAAACATAATCAGATAAGACCATGCTGATCCATATCAAAAACGGAACAAATGCATATTTCTCCTAAAAAAAGTTACACATTTTTACTGGTAGAAATCTTCTTTAACTCATCATATCAAAATGTACCAATTTGTGGCAGAACAAGGATACTGCATGCTAGTTTACAATTTTATTTTACTAATTTGTGGAGATAACGTCTCCATTTTTCCTTATCGATGCTTGATGTATCTGGGCCATTGATTCCAATACTCTCTGGTCCTTCAATGGCATGAAGCAAATATAATACCTGCTAGGTACAGAACATTATTTGGTTCAGGAAATCATCAAGCATGGTGATCTCTACTGGCAGTATAGTATTATTATGAACAAAAAAATAGTATTGTTATTGAAGGAAAACCTTTATTCCTTGCCTAGGCTTCAGAACTGAGAGGAACCTTTCCTCTGCCAAGAAAGCTGAAGACCTTGTGACTGGATACACATTCTGCACCATATTGCAGCAGACTCCCCAGGAAGCTTCCACGCACTGCAACTTGTTATCTCCGATTTTTCTTGAACTTACAGGCCCGGTAAACGAAAGAAATGAAACGTAACGCAAGCCAGGTTTCAAATTCTTTGTCTCAATTTATTACTCATAGGGTAATTACTTTTATACCAGAAAAAGAAGATATTGGTTAGAGGCGTAACATAGGCGTAACATAGGCGTAACATAGGCGTAACCTGGGTGTGTCTTGGGCATAGCATTGATTAGAGGCGTGATTTAGGGGCAAGACATATTTGTGGCATGATTTTGTGACGTGTTTCTCCCAATACAAGCAATGTCTGAATACATAGCTTATTCATTGTCCGTTATCAAAAGAGACCTTGAATCTCTAGCAACTAAGTTATACTATTTTGCCTCTTTCATAGACCCAGTCTTTTGTATATTTGACTAAAAGAGCAGGAAACTGACAATACAAAAAGTATCTTAGCAATATCCTGAGCAGGAAGAAAGGAAATGTAATTTGGCAGAAACTGAGTGCATTAGGAATTATATTTCAGCAAAAGGCCGATTACAGAATCTTAACTAGTTATGATCAGACAAAATGGATGCTTAACACAAGTGTAGATTCTTGCCTGACCTACTGGTCCTAACAATTCCCTCCTTTTGGTTCTCTAAAAGAACAAATACCCTTATTTGGTACTCCTCTCTATGACTAGAGCCTTATAGTGACCAATAGAGTTATATATATATATATATATATATCATTAAATATTTCTATAGATTAGAAAAAATGGCTTACGTCTCAATATGTCACATAATTGAAAGGTCAGCTATTTGTGAGAATTGGTGGGGGCTAATTTCTGCTAAGAGCGACTGCACAAACATTCTTCTTGCACGCATCTTTCATACTGCATTTACTCAGAATGCAAAACGGACCAAGATGGCTGCTATAGTCAAAATGGCTGACTTGTGATCCTTTCCTTGTGGTTGACTCATGGCCCTTGGTGACCTCCCACCTTCCTCATTTTCAGTCTTCTCAGTACCCCCATATCCTTAGGAGACAGTCTATTTAAAGAACAGAACAGTTAACCATTTCATAGTCCTGCTGGACCAAGATGTCCAAGTTGTGCATAACTTCATTCCTTTCTTTTCCGGCCATTATATCAGCCCAGTTGATTTCTTCTTTGGTCTCTTCTTCTGGGGGACTGGCGACATCATCACCGCAAAGAGGCATAGCGTCGGTGGGGGTTGCAGTGCACTTCTGGATCAGAGTTTTGCTGTACTTAACACATAGAGAGCAATGAGTAGGACAAACACACACATACAAAAACATTCGCTAGCTTCGCTCAAGGCAAATCAATCCAACCACCAAGTCCCCATGGTCCATGAATCCTGGATAAATACACAACATTGCTCTTTAACTAGGGTGCATACATGCCCCTCCCTTTGAGGCTAAAATATAGTCTAGAGCTATTTTATTCTGTAGAGCCATTAATTTGAACTAAATCTATTATTGGTTAAATGAGTAAATGTCTGTGGTTGTATGATTGAGGATATCCCTGTAAACCTGTCATACAGTAACCCAACTCCTACATTTGGGAATAAATTCCCCGAAACTTATTCTTCCCATAGACTACTTTTTAGCACTTGTGTATTGGGTGTCTCTCTTTTGTTTCTAACTCTACCTATGAGCTATTAACATAACCGTGTGTTTGACTGATAAATCATTCTCCCACCGGGATATCATTCTGCAGGGAGATTCTATTAACCTATAAATCCAAACAAAATAAACAGAGTTAAATAAATAATACCTTATACTAATTTGTCATCCTTATGGGACGCCACTTACACAAACATAATGGAGCATACAGTGTAACTGAAAAATAATAAAAATCTGTAAAAATAAAAAGTCCAAAGTTTGTGTGTTGAGGCCTGGACTTTTTTGCCTATGACCTTTCTCCCTTGATGATTAGTGGTCAAAGAGTATTGTGTCCATCAAAACACTAATTTGCAGGCGCTATGTCTTTGTCTTTATTAGCTGTTTGTGCCGAGGCTGGCACTATTTTGACGTGCGTGATGTATATCAATGATGATAAGCAAATTTTTTACTGCAATGCTGGTGATGAGTAGTATTTAAATGGCCTTTTCATCTGAGATGAAGAGAGTGCTTGCGTAGAAAATGCTTGACCATTAACCTGTCTCGCGTAGGTGCACTTTCAGCTTTAACCTGTGCCTAGAAAGACTCAAAAATATATATTAGTTGCATGCAATACTTATTAATTGTTTTATTACCAATAACATGGTCCTTAATTCGTTACTTTGAACTACTGATGGTCATAACTCATCCCACAAGTGTCTCATAGGGAGAGAATTTATACCTAGAAATAAATTCTTGTATTAATATGGTTACTACTATTATTAGCATCCGCATTTAAACAGAGGTATCCCCTATTAACGCTCCTCACATTTTAAACTAAGCAACCAATGTGGACTTGACTTTGCTACAATCCAAGTTCCTAAAACTTGGTACCTCAGCGTGTGCCAAACCAATTGCTTCCATAATCAACTCTATCCTGTCTGCAGGTCATATCCCTAAGACCTGGAAAACTGCCAGAGTTGTCCCAATCTTCAAAAATGGGGACAAAAACACTGTCTCAAACTACAGATCAATCTCTCTTCTTCCAATACACACTTACGCTCATTCATACCTAACTGCCATCTGCCATCTCCTCTGATGCAAATGGTGTCAACCTTTTAGTCATTTAATACTAAATAACCTTAAAACTCGCCCCACAAATCAAGCATCCCAACAGCCTGCACTCATGGCTATTGTCTCACACCCACAGTCACTCCTGGCTTTCACCTCAAACACTCCACTGTAACTATTCTGCTAAACATGTGAAATGCCCTGTATATAATGTATACCCTGTTCACTTATGCAACTGCACTTGCAATTATATATCCCCTGTCCTTTAACTCTATGTCCAGGACATACCCAAAAATGAATAAATGGTTACAAAATTATAAATTTGGCAGATATGATATATCCCTCAACATAGGGACGGCTTGCTACCTGCTTTGCTGTGACATCTGCAAAGGTATTATTATTTTTTACCAGGGGCCTGTCAGCCCTGTTAGTATGGCAGCAACCTTTATTACTGCAAGAGCCCTTGGAGTTAACATTGCTTCAAATAAATTCTGAACCTGCTGTGCATTTTGTATTATTTACAACATATCAAGTTCTGGAACCTCTATAGGGATCTCAGAGAGTCCTTCAATAACCTATGTATCTCCCCTCTTTTGTTCATATATTATCTATATAATTATGTGAACAAAAATACAAAAATAGTTATGAAAACAGGTTGCTTGATATAGCAAAATTAAACTGGTACATAGATTTGTATGTGTAGCGACAATAAAAATATTTACTGCTTGTGTTAAAAGAAAAAGCCTGCAGTAGGTCTTTTAACAACTGTGGCATTAACAATAGGGAACCTGTAAATATAAGAAAAATCCTGAAATCCTGAACAAGAGATTTCCTTTTAAAATAGACAAATAATTTTGAACTCTTTGCAAAGAGCTGAGCACACGGCCAGCATTAACTTTTAAAGACACTCTGAATAAAATAAAAAAATAATAATTTTCAAAGCGCTGTTTTTTTTTCTTTCTGGGCAAACAGCCAGTTGTTCCAGGCTTTTCGCCAGAAACCTCAAAGTACGGATAGCAGATAACGGGTTTCGCTGTCTAAAAACTGCATTTTGTATGGCCTTTCAAAAATTAAATAACGGGAATATTTCAAATTACTTATAAACACCAAATCTATGCCAACAAGAGCATGCAATATTCTTCCACTCATTCCCCTGAATGCCTTCTGAAAGAAATCTCATATTCCTGCAAACTTCCATCAATACAATTTTATGCTATCCCGTTTCAACTCTGCCCTCTTAAACTAAACAAAATCTCTTCAAAAATGCAACAGTTATACCATGACTAAAAAAAACAGCAAGCTTGACCCTACCTGTCTTGTATGGCTTCTATACTGCTTATTTAACGGAGACAATTCTCACTAAAATAACTGATGACCTCCATGCTGCTAAAGACAGATATCATTACATTCTGCTCATATTACTCAACCTCTCTGCAGCATTTGCCAACACGTACACCCTCCTTTGAAGCGCTATTCACATTAATGGCGTTATATACATATATAATACAATATATTAATTCAAACAGTGCTTGTGAGCTTTTACCAGCCTTTTTAAACAAAAACATTCCCAAACATATCTTAATCCTGTAGAAATAAAATTGAAATGTGTTATCTTACTGGTTACACACAAAACTTGGACACACAACACAAAAACGTCTCTCATACACAGCCAGCTTCACAGAAATAAACAGATGAGAAAACAGTTCTACATTACCTTGTTCTCATAAATAAACTGCGTAAGCACAGAGATAGTTAATTTTAATGTGAATGCTTCACATTCTTTAAACTGTAAGGGAGAGGCTGTGCCCATCCTTTCATTAAGATAGAAATACCACAAACGAAAAGAAAATATCCGGTTTAAAAAGTATCCGCCTGGCCAGGACGAATAAACCTTTCAAACTATAACCAGGGACAGAGCTGAATATACTCCCTTTTTGTTGTGAGGTATTTCTCTCCTATATCCGGTGTACACCTTTTTTAAAACCTTTTAAAATTTAGATTTCATCATGAGCAACTAATATTCATATTTTTTTTAATTATCTGCAAATTCATGGATGGCGACCTATACACACATGATAATCAGCATGACCCACAGTATCTTTAACACAAGAAATCATTCAGGAAAAAAATCATCAGGGTTACAAACAAACTCTTTTACATAAGGTAGCTGTGTTTTTTTTTTTTTTACAGAGACTTGCACTCTGAGCCCCCCCACGGGCGAAGCAGCACTTCCCTGCTTTTGACCGATAGTGGCACACTCTCTGCCAATGACCAAAACCACCACAATTAAAACAGACACCATTATTCTGAGCTTTTCTTCCTGATTGATTGATTTCTGGGACCAGCATAAACTATTAGTAGCTTATAGAAAAACATTATTACAAATAATTGCAGATAAATAATAATACAGTTCTTATACTTTACACAATATACAATGGTTGTTCAAATAGATCAGAGATAACAGTCCAGTCATGCACAAAATTTAATGGACTTAGCCAAAAATGTTGTCAATCACAGTCACAATTTAGGTCTTTTAAATTCCCAGAGGGGGGGTGAGACAATGTAAAAATCACATATACTCACTTGCCGCCTCTGTGAATCCCCACTTCTGATGCTAAAACTGAAGGAAACCTTTATTCCTTGCCTACGCTTCAGAACTGAGAGGAACCTTTCCTCTGCCAAGAAAGCTGAAGGCCTTGTGACTGGATACACATTCTGCACCATATTGCAGCAGACTCCCCAGGAAGCTTCCACGCACTGGAACTTGTTATCTCCAATTTTTGTTGAACTTACAGGCCCGGTAAACGAAAGAAATGAAACGTAACGCAAACCAGGTTTCGAATCCTTTGTCTCAATTTATTACTCAAAGGGTGATGACTTTTATACCAGAAAAAGAAGATATTGGTTAGAGGCGTAACATAGGTGTAACATAGGCGTAACTTGGGTGTGTCTTGGGTGTAGCATTGATTAGAGGCGTGATTTAGGGGCAGGACATATTAGTGGCATGATTTTGGAACGTGTTTCTCCCAATACAAGCAATGTCTGAATACATAGCTTATTCATTGTCTGTTATCAAAAGAGACCTTGAATCTCTAGCAACTAAGTTATACTATTGTGCCTCTTTCATAGACCCAGTCTTTTGTATATTTAACTAAAAGAGCAGGAAACTGACAATACAAAAAGTATCTTAGCAATATCCTGAGCAGGAAGAAAGGAAATGTAATTTGGCAGAAACTGAGCGCATTAGGAATTATATTTCAGCAAAAGGCTGACTACAGAATCTTAACTAGTTATGATCAGACAAAATGGATGCTTAACACAAGTGTAGATTCTTGACTGACCTACTGGTCCTAACAGTAATGATCTTCGATAATGATAATATAGTGGTATTATATATATTATATTATATATATATAAAACATAATACTGAGTTAAGTTATGGTGAGTAAAAAAAGTGACAAAAACCCTCCACAGGAAAGCAAATATGCAAATATAACTGTATGCTCATCTGCATGTCTATATATATATATATATAAAAAGAAAGAAGAGAGCGCACGCCCCATAGTGTAATACTGTTGATTTAATCATTTAATATTAAAAGGGGAAGGGAAGGGGGGGGGGGAGAAATACACTCAAAAGAGTAAAATTCAATTAAAACATTGTGTGAATAAATCACCACCATCCGGTCTTTACACTGCAAACGTCCACAGATCTTGGCTCCCTCAGGGCTGCATGGAGATTGTAATGTTCACAGGAGACCAGTGGTGTAGTTCGCTGAGAAGAAATGCAGTCCTTATGGTTCCGTGGATCGCCTCTTCCGCTTGGATGGCTGCAGAGTGAATCTCGCGCTTCTGTACTGCCTCGTGCGCGTGCGCAGCGTTGTAGTGACGTAATTGCACAATAGGAATCCCTGACGCGTTTCGTCACCAGAGGGCGACTTTCTCAAAGGGCTGATACTAGGTGGACAAAAGCTCCTCGTATTTATAGCCAGTTGGTTGCTTAGCAACCCGTGATTGAAATGACATAAATATTTTAACCTCTTAATTGCTAACCGAGACAGAATATCCCATAGAGAAATGGATTTAGATAATAACAACTGGCACAATAGTAAACAATAAAAAATGGGGAAATAAACAATAAAGATAGGAAAAGAGGAGCATATAAGGAAAGAATATTCATAAACATATAACCATAAAACCATAAAAAGGGCCATAAAGATAAATAAGGAAAACACTAAATACACTAGAAATACGACCATCAATAGACATAACTAATAACACCTATGTCATCATTCATATAGAGATATGTAGTAAGGAAACATATTCATGGTATATAATAACATTTAAACTAATCAATGCAAATATCCATTATTGATTTATAAATAATAAATCATAAAGATTACCATATATAAAAAAAAAGAAAAATTATATAAAATAAATATAACCACATATATACATATTGGACACTGCATATAACCACAAATGGACCCATAAAAAATGATGAATAACTAATCATATGGCAAACAATATTCAAACCTAACAACCAATTAATTTTCATGAGTCACATGAATACATACATATACCGCATATACACACACACACAAAGTAATATTATTCATATTTTTGAAGAATAATTTAAAAATGAAAAATATATAAAAATAAGAATGGAAATAAAAATAAAAATAAAACATTTTTCATAAAAAATATTGTTTATAAAAAAATATATAAAAACACATAATAACCCGAAATGTGCGTGCATATACACTCACATATATGCATACATATAATCCTAGACAATTCAATAAAGAACATCAAATGCATTGGTAAAAAATGCCAAAAGTACTCCTAATAAGTACAATATACAGTATCAGAGAGGCAAAAGATATGAGAAAGAGAGAGAAAAAGAGAAGCAATTGAACCAAGGACAATCGACTATTGAATGAATCTGGAGGATGGGGATGTATGCAAGATAAGAATTGTATATTGAAAAAGAAAAGAAAAATGAAAATAGAAATAAAAATATATTTAATAATGATGAACTAAAACTAAAATTCTAATGGGAGGGGAAAGAGGGGGGGGAGGATGGTCTGGGAGAGTGGGAAGGGAATAGGAATAGGAGAAAGGAAGGGAGCGGGGGGAAAGGGAAAGGGGGGGATAAGGGAAACGGGGAAAAACTGGTGAATGTGGAGGAGGGAGGGAATAGATGGGGAAGGGGGATGGGGACTAAGGAAAGTACTACTCTACAGTAGAGTGTGGAGAGTCCAAGAAGAAAGAGATCAAACCAGTGTACTAACATCCAGACACTCATTGAGTCCACCAGGGGTTAATGTCCCCAACTGGTGGATCCAAAAGGTTTCCTGTCGGCACAAGATCTTAAATCGATCACCCCCTAGAGCACAAGGAGATATGTGTTCCAGGCCCATTACTCTCATTGACTTTGGGTCCTGATTATGTACAGATTTGAAGTGACGGGAAATACTATTGGAAATGGTACCCTTTATAACACTTCTCCTATGCTCTAGGAAGCGGGTGCAGAGAGGACGTGTGGTGCTGCCGCATATAAAACGTTGACCGCAACCACACTGGATGCAGTACACTATGAAGGAACTCTGACAATTAATGTAATTTTTTACGTGATAGATGGTATCTCTACTTGGAGAATTAAACTCGGATCTGGTCTCCAGGTGTCTACAGGTGATGCATCGACCCCGTCCACACCTATGGTTACCATTTGGACCAATGGTAGCAGACGCCGTGGATGCACTCCCTGTTCTAAGTCTGGTAGGAGCTATAATACTCTTCATACTTCTAGCTTTCCTGTAGACAACCGAAGCCCTGTCCGGAAGAATGCCTTTCAAATGGTGGTGTATTGTGTTATGCATTTTTTTTTTTTGGTTGATATTTTATATATTTTTTAGAAATAGGTACACCTGCATTTATTATACAGCTCAGTTTATTCAAATTAATTAACACTTTAGTCACTATTAAGTATATCACTATTAATACTTTGGCGCTACATTTTTTTTTAAAATATATATATATATATATATATATGAGCAGGGAGATAGTGGAAGTGATTCTGACAGATAACGTTACAGGTGGGAAGAGAGTTCAAGATAACTCGTTATCTTGTTTGCTTACTTGAATTATGAGTGATTATTATATATATATAATAAAGTATATTCAAATATAAAATTTTGTTTTATTTTGAAAGACAAGATTTTTACATCGTTTTGTAATTTGAATAATTATTATTTGGCTTACCAGCTGAAATATGGATATACACTTGCCTTAATATATACTTTGTTATGCAAAAATGAATTTAACTTTTTTAACTTTTTGGTTTTCTTCACATTATTTGCTGCATGTCATCTTTTGAATAAATAATGCTGTCAAATATTATTTGGAAAGGTTTTGAAAAATGGCTACATGTCTAACAATTAATTGTAATTTTGCTATTTTAGTACATTTTCTCTTATTGTTAAGAATTAATTTTAAACTGTGAAAATGGTAGTGAAGCTACTACATAAATAAATTCACCTAAGTGGCACTCCATTTTATGTTGCTAAATGAGGCTTCACTTTTAATAACAAAACAAGTGGTGGTTCTCTCATGCAACATCTTCTGGTTGCATCCTGCTGCTGAAGTACTTTTTAATTAGTTGCTAAAAGATGTGCAGGGTTGTAATCCAACACATTTCTAATCAGCTCATATCTGAGATAGAGGTTCTTCTGTATTCTCTCACGAAGAACCCCTGGGGAATATATTCACTTAAACCTTACAGTAACATCTGTTACTTAAATGCTTAAAGCTACAGGAGTGCATGACTGCTAACACTAAAATGGCCTGTATCATCAAAAGGCAGCTGGCCAGAAACTATGCTCAGATGATAAGAACAGGTCTATTAAACTTTTTATTTCTAAATTGATGGTTCAAATATTTTCTATTACAGTGATAATTTATGAAAGTGGTTTGTATGTACGGTAGAACAAAATAATTTTCTTCAAGTGTCATATATTAAAGGATTTAGCTAAGTGTATTTAAAAGTATATTATATAATGATATTATTTTTGTATTATTTTTTAATTATAACATGTCAAGAAATAATCAATTCCTGATGATGTTCCCAGTACATTATACGGATTGCAAGACCAGGGGTTTTGTAAAGGTTAACAAACAATGGGAAAGTACAATCTTGCTGAGGGGGGAGTGAAGCATAAGGTATAGTAGGATAATTAAGTTATTGTTTTTTTTCCCCAAAAGGCTGCTTGGAGTTCAAGTGCTCTTTACTTTGTTACATATAATAGGCATTATGATAAAGGCAAGAGGCAGGAGGGGAGCAGGGGTCAGCAGAGGCAGGAGGGGAGCAGAAGCCAAAAGGGGAGGGATGGGAGCATGTAACTGAAGCAAAGAATAAGGCCAAAGGCAGAGGTCACACTGGGGAGTTACAGTCATCAGGGATACCCACCTCAAATACCTTTGATGCATTGTCTTGGGGGGATACTATGGATGCAATAGAGCAGGGCTGCACAACACGCGGCCCGCAGGCCGCATGCGGCCCGCCTGGCCTCTCTGTGCGGCCCTCGATGAGATTTAAAAAAAAAAAAAAAAAAACTTTGAAAAAAAAAAAAACGTTGAAAAAAAAAATGGCGGCGATTCCCCGCGGTCCCAGCGCGCATGCGCAGGGCCCGCTCCTTGCGACCACCCCCTCCCCCCCACCCCCACTTGCAACGTGGGACGGAGGGGGAAGTCACAGCCAGCTGAGCTCTTCTGCGGCCGTTCCCCCCCCCCCTGATCCGAATGTGGATATGTGCAGGGGGGTGAGGTGAGGTGAGGTGCATTGAGGTGAGGTGTAGGGGGTGAGGTGAGGTGCAGGGGGTGAGGTGAGGTGCAGGGGGTGAGGTGAGGTGCAGGGGATGAGGTGCAGGGGTGATTGGAGGTGCAGGGGTGATTGGAGGTGCAGGGGTGATTGGTGGTGAAGGGGGGTGATTGGAGGTGCAGGGGGGTGTCACTTTTTGCCTCAATAACCATTTTTAACATGGTTCCCTATAGGATTAAGCTTGCTGCATGGTCACAGCTTTGAGCACAGCCAGGGATAAGGTGCATACCCAGAAAACCACCCACAGACAGCCGTTTCGACCTTGATGGGTCTTTAACCCCTTAATGACTGTAGCGGTTAATAACCGCTAAGGTCATTAAAGGGTTAGGGGACATTTGTTTGGCACTTTTTCTTATTTTGTATATTTTTCAGCACCCCATTGTTTGGACGGTGAGGAAGATGAGGGTGGCCTTCATCGTGGGTGCCGGACAAGGGTGAGTACAACATGTATTTAATGTATTTATTGTATTAATGTATATTCAATGGCAAAAGCATTATTATCCATATGTGGATAATAGTAATTTTGCACATTAATGTACTGTATGTGTTAGGGGACGGGGGTATTTTTTTACAGTCTTGTTTAATTTTTGGGGGCACATTATTGGTACCGCAGGCCCCCCAGACGCCCACGGACGGCCACGGGGACCCCCAGATGCCTCGCGGGGACCCCCAGACACCCCCGCGGGCCTGTTGTATGGATGCTGTGCCAGCAAAAAGGTAAACAATTACATTTTTTCTAAGTCCAGCTTCTTTTGCGCCTTCCTTTTGCTGGTGCGTTTGTTTGGTGGGTTTGTTTGGTGCTTTTTTTTAAGGCTGATTCACTTAGCGCTGCTTAGTGAATCTGTAGTACTGCCAAAATCAGCGCAATAGGCTGATCGTGCGCATTTTGCGCCAAGGGCAAAAAAATACCTTTTAAGACCGATAAAGCGCAGTTATCACTGCTTAGTGAATCGCAATGCAGCTTTATCGGGCTTAAAGGGTACTTTGCGCTCTTAAAGCCACTTAAAGGAGCTTAGTGAATCGGCCCCAAAGTATTTTTACTGAAGAGTGGAGTTCGCTTCTGGGCAGGGAAGGTTATCTGTGTTGGTGATGGTGTCTGTGCAAGAACTTTTAGATCCGCTGCAGGAGGAAGCTCGCGCTCGTGAAGCTGGTTGTCTATAGCAGCAGCTTGTATGTTTGCTGGAAGGAGGTGAAGTTGCTGATGGCAGCGGGTCTGAGGCCCCACCATAGCCGATGAAAAAGGTGCATGAACAGCGGGAGGAAAGGGACATGGAATCCAACGTGGCTGGCTGAGGTACAGCTGAGGCCATCAGGTCACCAGAGGGGTGCCTTGGAGGCACAGGATCTACCTGTGTGACATGTGCCACAGCCAGTTAGTCCTCCAGCAAGGAAGAGGCTAGGACACTGAAGTGACTGGTGCCAGTAGGCGATCAGCTGGTGGTAAGAGGACGGCATCTGCTCCTATTCCCCCCCCCCCACCCAGCTTTAGTAAGAGGATGTCCCCGGCCCTTGGGTAAAATAGGGGTGTATGCGAAGGGGCTTCAGTCCGTGGGTATCCTTGGTGGATCTTCCCTGAGGTGGTCAGATCAGGGGGTGTCAGTGCTATCAGCAGCTGATGGTTCAGGATTGCTACTCTCACAAGCATGGGAAGGGCAGCAGCATTCAGGGCACACAGGCTTGAGCACAAGTCAGCAAATGAGCGTGCTGTCTGAGGCCAGGTCCCCGCTGGCTACTGCAGCGCCCACTGTGGCGGACGCATCAGGCACAAGAGCAGACCCACGATAGGGCCGGGCCCGCTACGAGGGGCGGCTGCTGTGCTGACAGAAACTCCTGCTCTCAAGAAAATTGAGAGCAGGAGTCGCGACTGAGCGCTAGGCCATGCATCCCGGCGGTTCAACCAATGAGGGCAAACCTGCCGGGTGATGTCACAGCCGTGCTCCGTCACTGTCCTGTCACCCTACCTGTCTTTCCCCCTGCAGCTCTCTGTAGACCGGGGGACTCGGCTGCACGCGACGCCTGCTTTACAGACGTGCGTGAAGCGCAGGCAGCGGGGCCGCAGCCTGAGAGTGGGTCTGAAGGTGTTTCTGGGGTAGTGGATATGGTTGCCATTATGAAAGGGGTGTTAGAAGTTTTAGGTGTTCAGTGAAGGGCCCTTTCATGTTGTTTAGGGGTGTTGTCAGCACCTCCTTTTACGGAGTGGGTGCTAAACTCCCAGGAGTAGCTCCAGTGTGCAACCTCTCAAGGACGAGTTGACAGCTCGGTTCCTCTGGGATTCGTAAGTGGTGAGACATCATTAGCCTCTCCAGAGGTGTGGGCGAAGCAAGAAAATTAGTGGACATTTGTTTGCCTCACTAACCTGCTAGTCTTACATTTACCAATGGAGACAAAGAAAAAATATGGGCGGATTATTATATTGAGATATTGTCGCTACTTCCCGTCATATTAAATTGCTGACAAGGTTCAGTAAAAAAGGTGAGGCCAGAAGGAAGACATTGAGAAGCGGTTATTCCCAATAACTTTTTCTAATTGGCTAAAGACGTTCTATCCTGGCCAGTGTGATTGGGGTAAAGTCCCCACATTTGTGCTCAGTTTTATTTAAATATCAAGACATAATTGGTTTCAAATATAGAAATCATAGTGATATGACTTAATCCAAGTCCATGAAAGAATCGCAGGAACAGAAGATCAGGAGTACAACCTGGACTTATGTATGCTCCTGATCACCTAATTCTATGCCAGTTAAAGCAGTAAGATGTGAAAAATCATAATTTGTTCTTTTAATATAAATCAGTTCTTTAGAATTATATATTTTTTAAAACTCCTAATGCCATTTTTAATGATTTAATGATTTTTTAATTAATTTACTGATCATCCTTTGGTTGTTACAGCAACCATTTAAAAGTCATATCCACTTCCTCTTTTGAAACAGGCTCTGACCTGCACCTTTTTGAGCTCTGCACTTTAGCAACAAAGTGTCACAAACATCTGTTGCAGATTGTCTTTTACTCTGAAAGCTGTAACAATAATGTGTTATATGTAGTAATATAATGTTACATATCAACTGCAGTACAAAGTTAGAATTTTGTTTGGCACACGATCAGGATTTTGAGAGATTTATAATAGGAGCATCATAACGATTGCCAGCTTAGGTAAGAATGTAGAATTATACATGGTCACATGCTTTATATATAAAATAAAAAAAAGTGGGGTGTGGGAGGAATGTAGTTTTGCTAAAAAAATTTACGGAAGATATATCGATGACATCCTAATTATTTGGTCTGGTACAAAGGATGACCTAATGTCGTTCACTAATTATCTGAATGATAATAATCGTAATATTGTCCTGGTTGGTGAATCTAATCCAAAAGAGGTTACTTATTTGGACCTTTAGTTAAAAGCTGTGGGGATCATATTGAAAGCAAATGTTTTTTCAAAAAGGTGGATGTCAACTCTTATCTTGATTATGACAGTAATCACTCGCAACAGTGGCTTCGAAATATACCCTATGGGCAATTCCTAAGGGTGCAAAGAAATTGTTCAGAGCTAATGGATTTTGAGACACAATCAAATACTGTATATTGGAACAAAGGTTTTTGGAAAAAGGTCCAATGCAAGTGTTGTTAAAGATGCAATGAATAGAAGTAGGGAGAGATCAGAAGTTCTTTGTTAGTCCCCAGGGTTAAAATACCTATGGAACAAGACACGCCAATGTTTATTGCAAATTGCAAGTGATTATTTTTAGATTACTTTGGAACCTATCATACATAGTATTGGTGTAACCCCTCTATCCCTCGACTATAGGATCTGTCACTGAGGGAGGGACCTGAGTTCTATGGATCTATATATCTCTATATATTATAGTGTTTTATACATGTGATGTGGAGCAACAACAACTGGACAATACAAAACCCTATTGACATAATGGGTTATATATGTTTTAGACAACCTGGCAGTGATCCTTAACTGCAGGATCACCTTGTATTGTATTATTAATGTGTAATCATTTATAATATAATTGCTGCACAAATGGGTTATAGAGTCTAGCACTGTCAAGCCTCCCAGTCCTGGGGTACTGGCCTATATGTTAGGGGTGCCGACACACCCATTGGAGCTCATTATATAGTGTGTGTGTATGTACTGTATGTGTGTGTTGCAGGCCTATCTTTGCAAAGTGATTTCGGTGCCAATATAAATATGGTCAGTGGGAGATATCCTCTATTGTGTTTCTCTACCACTCAACCACAACAGTGATCTATTTTTCTCCTTTGCTCCTTGCAGTCTTGTCTTGCTCTGCTGCATGCGCTCATCCAGCTGCAGAGTGCTCCCTCTAAACAGCTCCCTAAACTCCTTCAGGGTCATGCAGGAACTGACTGAACTGTCATGGCTGCCCATTCTTAACAACCCCTCTCTCTCCATCCCTCCTCCTTTACCGGCCTACCTACAGTCACATGTCCTTAGAGAGGAACCTGCTAGGGGGAAGTCAGCCTGTGTTGCTTGCAGGCACAGGGTTTTACACCCCCCCCCCCCTGCTGAAATGTTGATGTCCCCAAGAAATAGGCCTGGAATATTTCCACACAGTCTAAACTAACAAATTCTTAATCTCTAGTTGCACCGTATTACAGATATCTTTGGCAGGGTTTTTCTGTGCACGCACCTTCCACAGTTCTTGCAGTATTCTTTCACGTCATGTGCCATTCGGACCAATAGAATCGATCTTTCCCTAGTGCTAGTCTTTTCAGCACCCAAGTGGCCATGATTGTAGTAGAGAGACCTGAGCACTAATTGCCGACACGTGTAGGGGAGTACCAACTGCTCGATCACTGTCTGTGTGAACTTTTTTGCAACTCTAAACATTACTCCACTTTTGATCACCAAACTGGGCCATTGTTTCATCAATAATCTGCTCGCTGTGTTCGTTCCTGCAACAGCTTCGGCCGACATTCTATATTTTAAGGCTAACCACACTTCTTTGATGGGTGGGTCTGTCTGTTGCGCTTTTTGGAGATCTTGCTGGTTTAATATGGGTAATCCTTCCATGGTTAAATCCGTAAGGTGTGAATACACCAAGTGCATGGCTATGGGGGAGATTCCCATACTATCTGCCACTCAGTCCGGATTCACACTCATGACCCATCTGGGAGTCTAGACCTGTTTACACAATGCCCATACTCTGGACGCAATGATTTCTTCCCACTGTTTGTCGATTTTCTGGCCATCCCTGGGAATTCGAGTCAATGCATCGCCATCTATATTTTACCATCACCGTTGTTACTTCAGTGTAACGTAGTAGTTGGCCAACACAGCTAACCACCTATGACCCATGGCATCCAATTTAGTCGAGGATAAGATGCAAGTGAGTGGATTGTTATCCGTGTGCACCACATACATTGCTCCTTATAGGTCAGTGGTTGGTAACCTGTGGCTCTTCCGGTACCTACAGCTTTCCTCTGTCTTTAGGTTTCTGCTTCCCAGCTGCTGCCTCTCTCTCACTGTGCTGCAGGGGGACCCCGGTTGGCATTGGTCGGGCAGCTCTCCAGCTATTGGCATGCACATGGATGCCAGTTTCAACACTAGTCTGTATTGACTTCATATGTATTGAGCCGGACTCTAGGGGTACGGGTAATGTTCTCGTGATAACTGATCACTATACCCGATACGCCCAAGCTTTCCCCATCAAAGATCAAAAGGCCCTCATGGTGGCCAAGGTACTGTGGGAAAAGTACTTCATTCATTACGGTCTACCCAAGTGAATGCACTCAGATCAGGAGCAGGACTTCAAGAGCAAGCTGATCAAAGAGCTACTGAAGCTACTTGATATCGAGAAGTCCCGTATGACCCCTTATCATCCTGAAGGAGATGCCCTTCCGGAGTGATTCAATCGGACCTTGCTAGACATGCTAGGTACCCTACGGGACACTGAGAAGGCCGGGTGGAGCAAACAAGTAGGGCACTTAGTACATGCCTACAACTGTATGAGGCATGAGTCCACTGGGTTCACAAGCAAAACAAAGAAAAGATTCCCCCCTGATTGCACTCGGACCAATCTATATAATGTGTTGATTACAGATTAATTAAAATATATAGCAGCCCAAGGATAAGGCGCTCACATGTAGAGTTAAAGGTGATAGGCAGAGTGCAGCTATCCAGATGTCAGCAAAGCAGAACACCTAATATAGAAAAACAGGACAGGCACTCCAAATTCCAAAAGTGAGATTTTATTCCTCAACTTTTCAGATCCCAACAGAGCCTTTATTAAGGTGCTCTTTATAAAGGCTCCATTGTGAGCTGACAACCTCTGGAATACCCTTCCCCTCAATACCCGACTAGCACCCTCTCTATCCACCTTTAAGACCCACCTTAAGACACACTTGCTTAAAGATGCATATGAATAGCACTGGATAATCCTGGACACATGATACATAAAGCTGGCCCCCTGCAGATGCACTTACTAGAATTCCCTCCTACTGTCTCTGTACGTTCTCCCTACCTACCAATTAGACTGTAAGCTCCTCGGAGCAGGGACTCCTCTTCCTTAATATTACTTTTATGGCTAAAGCACTTATTCCCATGACCTGATTTATATTATTTGTTATTTATATGATATGTATTACTACCGTGAAGCGCTATGTACATTTATGGCGCTATATAAATAAAGACATACAATACAATATATATATCACACACACACACACATATATACATATTTTTAGAAAGGGAGGGTATACAGGGATATACTAAATAAGTAAACATGGGAAGGATGTTGATCCCGGGAGAAATCTGATTGCTGATATTTGGAGTCATGAACACATTTTGCAGAAACAGGCACTCAAAACAAAAATTAAATAAAGGTAAAGAAAGGGTGCATTCTGTACAAAAGATGCAAAACAGGATAGGCACTCCTATGCTCAAAATAGTGAGATTTATTAGCCAATATATCTCACTATTTTGAATATTATTTATTTATTATTTATTTATAAAATATTTTACCAGGAAGTAATACATTGAGAGTTACCTCTCGTTTTCAAGTATGTCCTGGGTCCTAGGAGTGTGTGTCCTATCTATCTATCTATCTATCTATCTATCTATCTATCTATCTATCTATCTATCTATCCCAGAATAGGACTCATGAACTTCTCCCCTATTAAGATATGTACCACGTCCCTGAGCACTGTCTATCCCCCGTTTACATTGTCTCCAGCTCCATTGAAACAGTTGCTTGACACACACAAGGCCAGACAACATTTGTTACCGTTACCATGGCATCCGCGGGTCGTTGGGCATACGTCACCACGCACACGCACGCATGCCACTTTTAGTCCCACACCTACCCTACCCACACCGCCGCCCCGCCCCCAACCAGGTGTCTCCGGAAAGGGGCGGGCCTCTGTACAGGACCAATAATGACGTACATG
>WSYH01008630.1:8963-28560 GCA_036426205.1 Ascaphus truei | reverse complement strand
ACAGGGAGATGGTGAGTTGCCCAAGGTCGCAAGCAGCTGACAAATTCTGTGTCATTGTTTTCCGAGTCGGTGCCTTTTCTCACTGAATCACTTCAGTGTGTGCACACATCCCGAATGACATTCCTTGTGTTGTAACTGTACTTTTCCTTTCTCACTGCAGCTTCCATGATGTTTCAGTACTTTGTGAAAATCTTCCCCACCGTCTATGTAAAAGTTGATGGAGAGGTATGAAATGTGACAATTCAGCAGTGTACTAGTGGCAGTGACATGGTTAAGGGGTCAGTTCCTCCTAGGGGCACAGTGTACTAATGGCAGTGACATGGTTAATGGCTCCCATCTGGGTAATTGATGCCATTTTCACAAATCTGAAACCTATTCATGTTTTTAAATTGGTTTGTAAACACGCTGTGCGGAGACTTGAAGGGTTTGATTTCCTCCGGCAGCTCCTTTTGTGTGATGTCACTGGGTGTCTGCACACTCCTTTTGCACAGCCAGGGCCCCATCTAACTCCCTTATTTTATATTGACTCTGAAGTCGGGGTGATCTAAGGGTAAATAAGACCTACCAACATCTCCCCACCCAATTCAGAGACGCCTAAGAAATGCAATTTGTATTCAAATTCCATAGGAACACAAATAAGACATCTTTGCTACTGGGCCGTTTAGATTATATTATGGACGCCAATTCATTAGACATTTTTACAAATGTATTTTTTTTTGTTTGGGACGGCTATGTGGGATTGCACCATTAAAACATTGAATAATTCTTTAATGAAAACTTAATTGCATTACTACGGATCATGGGGGTTTCTCCTGGAGAAGGAAATATGCTCCTATTTACATACTATGTACTGCACCCCCCCTGCTTTCTTTTTGGGGCAAAATATTCTGAACAAGGGAGAAGGATTTCCACAGTCAAATGCAAATACTATTTGAGGATTGCTTAGTTATTGCTTTGTAACGTACACTGTATGATCTGGACAACTGCATTACTTTAGTCACTACAATGTAATTTCTCAAGCAGCCTTACTGGCGGCACTTTATAAAACAAATATATATATATATATTTAGATTTTATGCAGCATTTCATTACTTTTTAAATAACCGCTAATTACCTAAGCTGCTGATCGATTAGTTTTCACGTGAGCGATCAGCAAAGACCCTGCTACCCTGGGTTTGCGTAATGGTCGCCTTTCAGTTTAAAGCAGCACTTCAAGCAATATCCTACATGTGTGGGAAAATATATATATATATATATTTTTATATAGATTTATTTATATAGATATATTTATTTATATATATTTATATTTATATATATATTTATTTATATATATCTTACTATATATTTCTGAAAGTATCCTATGTGTCTGTGTCTGTATGTGTCTCCTTGTATCCCTAGCGGCAATCCCATTGGACCTTGGGCCAGGCCAATGAGATTGCTCCCTTGGCCCGCCCGCCCCCACACTCCTCTCATTGGCCTGAGGCGGAGTGACGGGCCAACACACATATACACACACACACACACACACACACACCCCTATCATCCCCGATGCTCCACTCCCCCCCCCCCCCCCCTCACCGATGCTCCACTCACCTCCCCCCCTCCCCGATGCTCCACTCACCTAGCCCACCCCTCCCCGATGCTCCACTCACCTCACCCCCCCATCCCCGATGCTCCACTCACCTCCCACCCCTCCCTCCCCCCTCCCTCCCCGATGCTCCACTCACCTCCCCCCCCCTCCTCACCGGCGGGGGGACAGGCAGCTGACATGTGGCACCTAAGATGGCGGCGCACGGAAGGACCCCCTTCCTCCCTCGCGGAGTAACAAAGATGGCGGCGGCCGGAACGAGAGGTGTAAGGGGGGATTGTGTGTATTGTCAGTGGGGCGGGGGGTTCAGTGTGAGGAGGGGGAGATTGAGTGAAAATAGGGTGACATTGAGTGATAGCTGAGGGGAGGGGAGAGTGTGAGAGATGTTGGAGTGAGCGAGAGGGAGGGAGAAAGAGAGGGGGTGGTGGGGGAGTGAGTGGAAGTGTGAGAAATAAAAAGATAGAGATGGGGGGAAGAGTGTAAGATTGGGAAAGAGAGAGGAGAAGAAGAGAGAGGGGAGGGGAAGAGTGAGACAGGGGGAAGAGAAATATATTGAGGAGGGAGGTGTGAAAAGGGGTCAGAAAATAGAGGGGGAGGAGAAATAGGGAAATAGAGGGGGGAGCAATAGAGAGGGAGCAGAAAAAGAGTGTGAGAGAGTGAAGAAATGTGTTAGAAGAAGAGGGTGGGGGCTCACATGGCCACTGACACTGTTGGCACTGATGGAGACACTAGAGAGGGTTGGGGTTCCTTACAATGCATTGATCAAATACATTGTAAGGAGCCCCAACCCTCTCTAACAGCGCGTCTGAAATCTGCATTGTAAGGAATCCCAACTTTCTCTAATAGCGCATCTGAGATCAGATGCATTCAATGGAGCCCCAACCCTCTCTAATAGCGCGTCTGAGATCAGATGCATTGTAAGGAACCCCAACCCTCTCTAATTGTGACCCTTGCACTCACCACGAACAAGGCGGACCCCCGGTACTGAGGTGGGAAAGTAGAAACTGCGCACTCGCAGCAGTGGAAGCACGCCTGGATTGTCAGCGTAGCCGGGTCGGGGTTGGAGAGAGAGGGTAGTCCAGATACTTGTAGCATAAATAGGAGGCTTTAGGTGTCCATCGGGGCACCAATAGCCTGTGTAACAGCGCGGGCAGGACACCGCATTAACCCGCGATCGGAGGCATAAATGCGGAAGTAATTACAGCCCTGCGCGTGCACGTGTGGAACCAGAGCCGACGCGCGCGTTTCGCGAGGGGCTTTCTCAAGGCGAAACAGTGATAGTTACTAAGGGTACCCTGCAGGTGAGCAGGTATATATAGGGAGCCTCCAGATTGGTGACGTCACTATTTAACCCTTGATGTGCCTGGCATTGCATGGAGCTGCAGCAGAATAGCAGTAAGTATACCATAGTGTGTGACTGCAGAGCTGGCACAATAAAGATCTATCTGTCTGACTCAGAGTTATTCCTAGTGTTGTAGTTACATATAAGTCAGGCTTTCACACAAGTAGAGGTATAATAACACTCTGTTTGGACTGCAAGGGTGATGTACAAATGATGTAATCAACTTAGTTCATTATTGATATTCAGGGGTACTAGGGTCCAGAGATGCCCTAAATGGATTGTTCAATAATTTTAATTAATTGATAATCAGGATCTGGAGAGACCTGATATAGGCACGGCAGAAATTAAATGCTTCTATTAATACACACATAGATGACAGTGTATATGGTGAGCTTGACAGGCGCCCTACATAGTAGCTGTTACAGAAAAGGAGTGTACAGGCATCCCTCATTGAGTCCTCTCGGGGAAAGAGTTCCAAGTGTGTAAATCCATCTGGACTCTTTTTGGAGTAGTACCCTGTCCCAATCTCCTTTTCTCTGTCCTCGCAGGGGGTGTTCAATCCCACAGAAAGAGACCGCCTTGAGATCGCCGTCGTGACATAGATTCACATGCCTCGACAGTGGTTTATCAGCCTTATTCCTGATGGTGCTGATGTGTTCCAGCACCCTTAGTTTCAGACATCTGCTAGTTTTTCCAACATATACCTTCCCGCATACACACTTCCCCTGATATATGACCCCAATACTCAGGCAGTTGATAAAGCTGCGTATTGGGTACCGTTTGGTGTCATCCCAGTTACCAAATTGTTTGGTGGTGGCCATATACTGACATGCCTTGCATCTCTGGCAAGTGTATGATCCGGTAGGTTTAGGGGGAAGCCAAGTCCTAGGTGTCTCTTCCACATAATGACTATGTACCAGTAGATCGCGCAAATTCTTTGCCCGTCTACTGGTCATAGATGGAAAGTCTTTCGTGACCCCCTTTAGCATATCGTCTGCTCTCAGGATGTGCCAGTGTCTCCTCAGGATGGCTCGTGCCTTGGGCCATTCTCGATTGAAAGTGCCAATAAAGCGGACCACCCGATCTCTTGGGCTCGGTGGTTTGTCCATAATGAGTGATCTCCGTACGGTGTGTTTGGCTCTTTTGTAGGCCTTTTTGATACACCTCCTGCTGTAGCCCCTGTCCTCAAAGCGTTGTTTCATCTTGGTGGACTGGTACTCAAACTCCTGGTCAGTGCTACAGTTCCGTCTTAACCGAAGGAACTGTCCTGTTGGTATGCCACTGACCTGGGCCTTTGGGTGATGGCTGCTCGCCTCCAGGAGACTATTAGTAGCGGTCGTTTTCCGATAGATAGTGGTGTGAAGGCAGCCTTCATTCCCCCTCGAGATCCGCAGATCCAGAAAGCACATAGTGTCTTTGCTGTATTCCAGAGTGAGATCTAGTAGCTGGGAGTTGTGCAAAAGCGTGCAGAAAGAGCCTTATCCGATTGGATTTCTAGAACAGCGGTGCGCAAACTGGGGGGCGCGACCCCCATGGGGGGCGCGAGACTGCCGGCTGGGGGGCGTGGGGTTTACAGAGGCCCCGCACGCTTCCTGAAGGCACTTAAATTAAGTGCCGGGGGAGCTGCAGGGCCTCTGTAAACCTTCACTTACCTAGGCTCCGGCGGCTTCCTTCCTGCGTCGCCATGGCAACGCGGCATCAAAATGACGCTGTGAGGTCATGTGACGTCACGTTACTAGGGCAACGTGACGTCATGACGCCGGAGCGCAGGTGAGTGGGGGTTCTGCTTTAGATATTGTGAAGCGGGGGCATCCAGACACTGATTAAGGGGTGCAGGAAACTAGTCATTCACACCTGGCTTTTATTTCTAGATCGACATTTACACAGACACACACACACACACACACACACACATGTAACAAGGGCTAATTGTAGTATAATGTAATACAATAAATATATTTGTCATTTAAATGGATTTTATTCATATGTTTTATTTTAAAGCGGGGTTGGGGGCGGGGTTGGGGGCGGGACTAGGGGCGGGGTTGGGGGCGGGACTAGGTGGCGAGTAGATTTTTTGGTTGGGCGAGTAGATTTTTTGGTTGGGCGAGTAGATTTTTGGGTGATTTGTCAAACACTGTATATATTTATATAGATATTAGTATGTACCATTGACTGTTATACACCTAGTGCAATCCATTTCCGTGCACTAAACAGCATTTTGGGGCTGGGCGCAGATGGAGAAATTTGAACTTAGTACACGAGTGCAATTGAAGTTTGACATGCGCCGAAACCCTCCACCCCTCCCCCCGCTCAGTTTGCGATGCTTAGTATATTGGCCTCAGTAGGTCTCTCCCTTCCACTTCAAAGTAACGTATTGACAACCAAAGGGGACCTGCTACAGTAGTTTTTGGTGATTTCATCAGTCCCACTTGGCAAATAGTATATTGGAGATTCAAAAAAAGAGAAAGCGCTCGTTAAAGTAACACATTCTTTGATATTTTTAATCGAAAACAATGATATTCTTCCAGTGTATTAGTCAAGCACCTTACAGTTCACAAATACACACTAGAGAGGGTTGGGGTTCCATACAATTGTAACGGGTTTTCTGAACCGGTCTGACCCCCCCCAATCTCATATTGGCCCCTGTGGTTTAACCAGTCCCCATTACGGTGTAGTGTCTGGTGGTGCACCTGTTGGCTACAGGACTCCTGAGTCTCCCGCATGATGGTGTATGGGGATTTGCCAACCCAGACAGGCAGCTGAGGTAGTGTGATGAGTCCTACCTAGATCCAGTGCAGCGCCTCCACCTCATCAGGGTCCCTTCGGTCACTCGGGGATGGTCCTGGCGAGGAACTCCTCTGTGGTGCCCCTCTCCGTGCAATAACTCCACACTTGCACGCGAGAGTGTTGTTAATCAAGGACATCTTTATTTGTACGGTGGGCCAGCTGCCCTCCACAATGGGGTGTATTCAGCCCTCCATTGTTCACCGTACTTCCCTTTGAAAGGTGTGTCCTCCTAATGTAGGGATTCCCTATCCCCGCAGGGATACTTCACCTGTGCCAGGTCCCTGGTCACAGTCTCATTAGTCCTTATATTACCCTAACTCTGATCTTCCTCTGATAGCTTCTAGACTAGACAGAACAGAACTAACTTTTGCTCAGTGCTGTGCCTTATGTATCCTCTGGGGGCTGACACAACTCTGACATCACCAACCAGGGAGTCAGAGCCTGTGACCACTCCCATCCATACATAGGGCACCTCACCAGGGTGTGAGGGCAAACCTCCATAATTACTGCTGGCATGCCCATAACTTACCAGGCCTTACAGTCAGCAGGAGAGATGACTGCAACCATTTTACAGCATGGTTACACAATGCATTGATCAAATACATTGTAAGGAGCCCCAACCCTCTCTAACAGCGCGTCTGAAATCTGCATTGTAAGGAATCCCAACTTTCTCTAATAGCGCGTCTGAGATCAGATGCATTCAAAGGAGCCCCAACCCTCTCTAATAGCGCGTCTGAGATCAGATGCATTGTAAGGAACCCCAACCCTTTCTAATTGTGACCCTTGCACTCACCACGAACAAGGCGGACCCCCGGTACTGAGGTGGGAAAGTAGAAACTGCGCACCCACAGCAGTGGAGGCACGCCTGGATTGTCAGCGTAGCCGGGTCGGGGTTGGAGAGAGAGGGTAGTCCAGATACTTGCCGCGGTCATGGGGAGGAGCCAGTAACGGTAGATGTCCGTTGTGCCGAGGTCGAGGGTTGGAGCTGGTGGGTTAAAAGAATGTCCTATATCCGTGGTCAGGGATGGAGAGATGCAGGTAGTCGAGGGCAAGCTGGGGTCGTTATACAGAGAGCGTCCAAGAGTCTAGCCGGGTCGGTACACATGAGGTCAAACTGAAAGCAAGAGAGGCAAGGCACAAGGCAAGGCACAGCAGGAATTTAGGAACACAAGGCTACTATGGTCTATGCTCAGCAATTTGTAACTGAGCAAGCGGAGATTAAATAGGAGGACTGGAGCAATGAAAGTGAGAGGCGGAACGGAGGTGTGGCCCCCGCGGGAGCTGTGATTGGACGCAGAGCGCAGGAGACAGGTGGGCATTGTTACGGGTGTTGTGTCGCAGCTGGGGAGTGGTGCACGATCGTCCCGTGAGCGCGCCGCGCGTGAGTGACACGTGACGCGAACGGGGGGTGGGACCAAGCTCCATAGAGATGTTTGAAAACCTCTGTGTGCGCGCGCGTTTTGTTGCCGGTCATTTGATTAGATGAGTTATTAAAAGCAAATTGTGTAGTTACTGTACCCTCTCTCCAGTTCATTTATTTTTTCGTTCCGGTTGTGCATCGCACATTTTTCACTTTGTACTATCTACCTAGCGAACAACACACCAAAAGGTGCCCTGCAGCAACCCACAGGAGCAGGATTGAACTGATGCACCCTTTGATAACCGTGAGTCTCCACTTTGTTATTATTGAGGATAGAGTCTATGATATTGGCCAACTAGCAAGTCTACAGTTATTGATTTAAAAAGTTAACTAGGTGCCATTCCATGTGAACATTTACAGCTGATTTGTGATAGCTCAATAACAGAGCAGAACCAGCTAGGCGCCATCTTTTCTACATGTATATACTGTAAACCCCTAGACTGATCATTTACACCATTTATAAGTGGAGTTGGTAAGGATACCTTTCTATTTATGAGACAAAGGATTGGACATTACTGTAGTGTTTTTGCATTAAACAAACAGGGCCCCCCAAATCTACTGTTGGGAGTGTGTTTTTAAGAGAGCCCCAATTTTGGTCTTTGGCTTGTTCTTGGTTCATAGTTGTTTAATAGACTGCTTGTCACTGGAATTGATTGTACTTAAGATGTCATATAACCAAAATATTCACAAGACATATGAATTTATAGTCACAAATACATTTTTGCGAGCAGTGTAACTCAAGCAGCTCTACTACTCTGGGGCCATGATGTTTCAGCTTTTGGGGTAAATGTCACATCTTTTTAATATACACTAACCAGGGCAGCGACACGAACAAACACTATATCGGGAAAGATGGGGGTACTTCGCGCCAGATGGTCTCGAATTGGTCAAAGAAGGGACTGACGTAGCATCAAGTACATACTCCAACGTTTTTCACACAAACTCTCTTTAGAGTTACATTGGGTACGATTTTAAAGAATGATCCTACCTGTTGGTTGGACCTGGTGAAGAAATTTATAGCAAACGGATTGAATTACGAAGCCCCAAAGAATTGAAATGGGCACCTATATTGGGTTTTGGCCGGTTGTTAACCACTATGTTCAAATAATGAGAACTACTCGGTACAATAAAACGCATCATGTTGGGTTCATGGTTCACAATGTCTTTGAACTCCTTATGCTTTCCCCGCATATTTGGCAGCATTGTCATAAAGCTTTGGCCCTGGCATAGTTTCTACATTTATATTTGAGAAGATCCAATAGTTCTTTATTATCCCAATCACTTAAGATGTATGCATTTCGCCAACCAAATAAAATGGACCCATCACATGGTACGTATCCAAACCAATTAAGATTGGTGGATATATCATTTGTCATTCAAATAGATGTCACAGCCTTATTAAGGATCGTCATGTCTTATTTGACCTAAGAAGCCCGTCCGATCAACATCTCCCGGGACCTGAAGAACTTAAGAAGAAAAACTACTCACCCGGGGCCCGATAACTCCCTTCGAAAGCTGACACTGAGATCATGGACCCATCTTCCCTCTCCGCATGGGGTCTTTACTTTCGAGGTGGTCACCCCAGTGGTCCTTTTCTTATTCATAGTCACCGGGCGGCGCGTCCTCTTGTCCTTTTCTTTTCACACCCCCCGGTTCGGTAGGGAGGCCCATGTCCGTGCGTTTCATCCTCCCCAGGTCTCTCTATCGTCCACTGTGCCCCTTCCTCATTGTACTCTCTACGTCTCTAAGGTCTCGCCAATCGCCTCCGGCAAATGTTCTCTTTCATCCCCTCTAGACTCTGAGCTTCGGAGTAGTCACGTCCCCATGTTCTCTTTTTCACGCCCCACCCCTCTCTCTTTCACACCCCCCTCTCTTTGTCTTCTTCATCTTGCACCCCCATCCCCCGTGGTTGTCTCTACTGCCTCTCCCCCGTCTCTTCCAAATGTCTCTTCTATCACCCCCCCTCTAAATGTCGTCATCGAGTCACCTCCCCTGAATGTCTCCTTTTGAGTGTAATATCTCTCGACCCGTCGCCCAATGGATGTCTGCTTCCCGCCTTGGTCACAAAAAAACTCTGCACGCTCATCGCGCCACATGGGTGGGGTTCTCTTCGACCCCCTGCTCTACCCATGTGTCTCTTCAACCCCTGGCTCCGCCATGTTTCTAAGGTTACCCCGCTTCACCGTTTCTGCTTCAACATAAAAGTCTGGTTCGACGTCTCAGGTACCGCCGCTCCCCATGACTCTTTGCACGCACATCAACCCCACGTTGTCGCGACGGGGAATCCCATGTCTCGTTGTGTCACCTGCTGTTCCCCATGTTCTCTTTCATCGTGCAGGTCTGACTTTCAGTACCGCCGTCCCCCATTTCTCTCTTTTAAAACCTCATTCCCATGTCCTTCTATTTCACTTTTCATCGACCAGTCCACACGTGACGCCCGGCTCCCTATGGATTCGTTTATCCTTTCATCACCCCCTGCCCTCCTCCCCTCCGTGGCCATGTCTCTTATCTTCCGACCCAAACCCGCTCCCCTTGGCTTCCATGTCTCTTGTGCCTGTGCAGCACGCCATTCCACACCCCTTCCCCTGCAGCCATGACGATATCACCCCAGCCTCCATGCACCACCCTGTATGCCTGCTCCCATCCTGTCATTCATACTCAACAACACACACAACTCACCCTAACACTTTTGTGATAAAAGGTGGTTGAGTCTTATAGGGGATTTACTGTGCAGTCGGTCGCTGTGTTCATGTTATTTTTGTAGTAGGTAATGCGTACTAGTAGGTAGTAACTTCTTGTTTTTTAAACACCTCTGAAATTAAAATTTTAATGTATCATAATGTAACAATCATTGTTTTGTTTCTATAGAACGCAAGACCATTTCAACGGTCACATCGCCCTTACCTCTTTGGAGAAGCAGGCTCTGCGCAACACCCCCCCCCCCTCCTTTTTGGTTGATGCAACACATGGACGGTGGCTGCCCTCTGCTACCTATGCTATGGCAAAACGCAAATTAGGTTTATCCAGGTGGAACTGCCCCCGTGGTCACGAATTGAAGTCACACAAAAAAAAAAAAAAAGCAACCAAGATAAATCTGTTGCATTTTTGTGGTCCTCGTTGGTTTCTGGCTTCTTAGGTACTGTTCATCCCATCGCCCGAGATCCTGACCGTTCTGGTCACATTCGACTCAAGGTCGCGTAGACTTAGCTAGATTACTTTATCAAGTTGAATGGATTTTGAGTTCGCTGCAACATGCTCGAAGGAGGCATTTGGTTTTAAAAATTTTTCTTATTGTTTAAGACGAGCAGACCAATTGAAGACCTGGAGGCTTGGATGGAGCTGGCTTTAAGTTGGTGAAGGGAGGTAAGTATGTTTTGGAGACAAATGATACTGGCAAAGTGCACCGACCTCCAGGAACAATTTTAATTGCTGTCAGCGGATCGGGAGTGAGAGCAAATAAACTCCATTGATAAAACTCAACCTTTAAACCTATACCCCGACCTCATCTCATGATAGAAATATTTGGTTATGGTATAAAGAGGTGAGTGGCATACGATTGGGGTACGATGTGGAACATACTATTTGACGAGTATAAATAACACCAGATGGAAGAAAGCCCCCCGCGGGTGCAAAGCATTGAATTTGATCCTTCCGCCGGTCTTTCAAACTGTTAAAACATGGTCAAAGACATAGACTACGCTTATATTTTTGTTGGTCAATGCCAAATGCCGGCCCTTTACTTAACCCGGGCGGGGGGGGGAAGAACTGCGCAGCAGTTACAGTGGTGAGTTGGGAAGATACTTACTAAAGTACGGATGTGCTTATTATTTCGCCCATTAGCACGCTCGCACGTGCCCTTGCGGGGGGTGCACTCCGACTCCTCTTCTACATTCAAAAGGGTCGGCTAGACCTGTGCTGTTTTTTTATCCGTCCGTAATATAGTACAGGAAGATTACCCCTTTCTACATCTGTGGGTCGAGTTTGCTCGACAACAAACAACTCTGACACAGACCCGGGGTCAAAAAAAATTTCTTCCCACTCAAAAAAAAGATTCAAATACTGTATCAAAAAAAAAGGCCTTTCTGCTTTCCGAAATCCTTAAATAACATAAGTGCCTCGGTCACACTCTGACGTCAAGCCCGATAAAGTAGAGGAGATTAAACCTAGTGCGCTAGTTTAAAGAAACTCATTCGGGTAGGAGGGGCGCGAAAAGAAAATCTATTATCTTTATCTCTTTCCTAAAATCTGTCTCAGGGCGGTACGCCCCGTGCTGACATCCCGAAAGCTCCCTGTGCGTTCCTAGACAAATCCCGTATCCCAAATTCACACTCAATGCTCACTTCCTCACGGATTAAAGCTTTTAGCCCTCTTCTTCTGCCCGGCTCCAAAGATTCCATACGGCTCAAGCGCTAATTTCTCGCTATGCAGACCATGATCCATCCACACCTTGCAATACCGCCGGGGCGGCACATGATTATGCCGTTCTAATCTACCCCTTTGTATCTAAAGCCCTTCTCTCAAACCCTTACAAAACCCTTTCTCACTGACTGTGCCTTCCCTCACCATCTTGAATGCGCTTCCCCTCAAGTACCCCCGGACTATCAACGGGCTCATCTATCCACCTTTAAGAACCCAATTCTAACACAATAGGAAAGAAAAAAGGAAAACCCTAAAAAAAGATAAAGTGTCTGCTTAAAGAAGCCAATGTTGAGTATCTCGTGGACTGTACGTAGAGACCGCAAATACAACAACGAAGCTTGCGCCCCACTTGCACGACGCACGTACACAAATGTATGTCGTTCTACTTCGGTCTGCTGTACGATGTGTAAGCTACCTATACCAAATATTGATTGTACTCTCTATCGCAGCAGTGACGATTTTTGCCTTTGTCCTAAATGTTACTTTAATTAAATCTGAGTCACTTTATATCCCGGATGATCTGTTATTTGTATGTATTAAATATGAATTGTCACGTGTACTTTCCTGCTGGGTGAAGCGCTTTTTCTGCTCCTAGTCACTGTATTGAGGCGGGTGAGTATTCGGCCGAAAAAGATCCTAATCATGCTCTCTATAGACTAACTACCATACAAATTACATGTCATACAATACTAACTCCTCAAACCACAGTACAAAGCCTAAAAAGAGTTAACTCTTTAATGTTTCTCTCTTTCGATACTGTGGGGTCTTGGACTTAACTTACAGGCTCTCTCCGCACCCAATCATTCAGCAGGGTTCTTTCTCAAAGTACCCCGTGGAGACTCCGGATCTCTCGCGCGATCACATCCACTCGGTAGGAGGGGGCTGTGGATAGTCGAGCTTATACAGCTTCTCGGGGTCTGACATGTCACGGGACTCCTGTCTCATGCTTCTCTTTGCATAAAAATCTAGGGATAACATCTCTCGCCATCGCTCTCTCGCCCTTCACTCCCGTCAATCATCTCTCGTTCTCTCTCTACTCCTTCTTGGGGGAACGAGTGTCTCTCATAGTCTCGGATGCTGTCTCGATCATCTACAAACTCCGGGGGGTCAAATTCTCCTCTCTCATCTCTCTCTCGATATCATCAAGAGGGTAATCTAAGTTATTTTGCAGAATTTCAATACCCCTTGCATTTGTAACTAATTCTTAGTAAATCAAACAGTTCATGTAAAATAGGCTAAGATTTTAATTGCAGAGTTTTGCTAATATAGTCTTAGTAAAAAACTATGTTACAAACGTCGATCTTATAAATTATATATCTTCTTTACAGTACAATGAGTCACAGATGCTTGGCATCAAGTTCACAGATATAGTAAGGTTTTTTTTTTGTTTTTGTTTTTGTTTTTGGCCAAAGCATCATGGGGAAGAAATAAGTCTGTAGATGGTGGTGTATACCGTGACGTTTAGAGATGTTTATGATCCTCGCTGGCCTTCTGAAACCCATAGGCCTCCCCATTGGGAGGATATTTTGACAGGCTTGCCTCCGCTGCTCCATTGTGCTTGTTCCTTTCCATAGTCACCTCTCTCTTCTCCTCTAGTTCTTGGTGGACTAGTATGGAGACCTTCAAGCTCGGAATTGGGTGAGTGGTGTTTGACAGCAGGATGGAGTGGGTAAAGTTGTCCACTTCTCTACTAGGGTACGTTGATAGGAATCTTGCAGGTTGATACAGCTGGTGCATGCAGGTTAGAAATCTGGTGCGTTCTGGTTGAAAACATGAAAGATACTTGGAAGGGAAATGAATAATAATGTTTATGTGGATGACCTTTTTAATACATAGACTGCGCTTTCCGTTTGCTATGGATATTCACTGGGGAAGTGTTTTGGTATTCAACTTGAAATGAACACCTTGGTAAAAAATCGATTCTACAAAGATTAGAACGTTATTTTGTCGAGGAACTTACGTGGCCCTCATAACCAGCAAAAAATACCCCACTCTCAAACGAGCGATAAGTGAACCTCGTTGTGGTATGAGGACAATTCTTACACAGAAGGGACGTATATCTCTACTGATTATAATTAGATAGTGGGTTCCTGAATAAAGGATCGGGGCCCAACGTCCCTACAGGTACAGCGATCAGCGACTACATAGCATAAAAAAATATCGATGTTCCAACTACCCCAAATGAAACTCGGTGTTATAGATAGAAAAGAGACTTGTGGGAGGAAATTCTGGTGCCAGGCAAAAGAAGCCGCATAAACTTCCCCTTTGCATAACCGACAATTAAGGGACAACATCTGAAAAAATGATCAATGTGAAAGATTGGCTGTATCGTTACCCACCAAGGCACGATTAAAAAAAACGGCCATCATCTAAAACCCTAACTGGCATGCAGAAAACCAATGGTTGGAGAGGCATGGCTTGCGGTATATGAAATAGGGTTACATGGCTGGGCCACATGTCATCGAATGGAACCTGTAACCAGAAATGGTAAATGTGAAATACTGGGCCAAAAAAATAAATAAATCCGAAAAGTGTCTCAAAGTATCTGTATCAAAGGAGAAGTCAAAAACACAGGCCTAAAGATATCCAATTCTAATTGCGACACACGCACTGACTTAAATGCCTTATTGGGGCTGGGCGACCCAGTGAAAAAAAAAAGCCAGAATATAGTGAATGCGTAGAAAAAAAGAAACCACACCAAGGACATTAAATATCCGAATCCTTCATTTCATCACTGAGGGGCGCGCCGATTCTCGTTATTGCGGCCTACTCCTGGATTGAATAACAGCTAGCCAGCGCTCCCGATAGAAATAAAGCAAACGGATTGGTGAAGTTATGTACCCATGGATAGGCCACAGCCAACATCCAAATGAAACAAAAACCTGCCGGCCTTGGGAGTATATCTGGTGGACCCGGTTTCACCTATTTGCCCTCAGAGTAGCGGCTCCACCCGATCAACCCCCAGGGAGGTGGGAGACTCACTCCGTCCCGCCCAATAAGACAAAATCAGTACTAAAACCGGAGTCGTAATCAACTATACTCTATAGTCAGCCCTGGTATGACACAATACCCTCCCCCCGAAAAAGAAAAACCCCATCCGACCCCCGTTCCCCCCCCAAATTTAAAAACATTCACCTCCCACGCTGGCTGGCATACCCCGTTCAACCAGACCCAAAATTAAATATAGTAGCATGGTCGCAGCGCAAATCTCGACCAGACCCATCCATGCTCCTCGCTCCTTATCTCTAGCGTCGGGGCGTCTATGAAGGCTCCCCCTTTTTTTGTTTTCATGGGACAGTTGAACGTAGGTGGACCCCTTCTGTTCCCGCCCCTTTAAAAAAAAAAATAGTAATGTTTTTTGGAAATGTGAGGTAGGCACCAAAATTGATAAAACATGGAAATGGTTGTACCCTCTGAAAAATTCCTAATAAAAAAACATTGAAAAAAAAAAAAAAAAGTTGAAACTAGGTGCCAGTTCCATGTGACATTTACAAGCTGATTTGTGATAGCTCAATCGAACAGAAGCAAGAACCAATGGTAAGCCATCTTATTTTTCTACATTCATTAGCTGTAAAAAACCCCTAGACTGGATCATTGTAGACAACCATTTATAAGGTGGAGTTGGTAGGATAACCTCTCTCATATTTATTGAGACAAAAGGGATTGGACAGTACTAGAGTGTTTTTGATTTGAAACAAACAGAGGCCCCACAATCGTAACTGTTGGATTCGTATTTTTGGAGCCCCAGATTGGTGTTTGGACTTGTTTTTGTGTCATAGTTTATAGACTGCTTGCCAACTCGATTGATTGTACTTAATAATGTCCATACCAAAATGATTACACAACATATGAATTTATAGTCACAATACACTTTTTGCGAGAGTGTACGCAACAGCTCTACTCTGGGGGCCATGATGTCACTTTTAAATGTCACATCTTGTCCTTAATCATACATCAAACGCAACATAGAGCGCTCCGAGTGGTACTCGAATTGGTCCTACCTGCTCAATACGAGAATCCCAACGTGTTTCACAACTCTCTTTAGTTTACATGGGTAAGGATTTTAAAATAATGATCTATCGTTGGGACATGGGGAAAGAAATTATACAACGGTGATTAAGCCCAAAATAAAGTGCACCTATATTGGGTTTGGCAAGTGTGTTAACACTAGTTCTAATTAATGAGAAACTCATGGTACATAAAACGCACGGGGATCACAGCAACACTGTCTTTGAACTCCATTTATGCTTTCCTCCGCATATTTGCAGGCATTGTCAGTTTGGCCCTGCCTATTTTCGTACATGTATATATGAGATCCATAGTTCCTTTATTACCAAATCACTTAAGAAGGAATGTCATTTTCCGTGCCAAAAAATAAAAGGAAAGCATCACCTGGTACTCACCAATTAGATTGGTGGATTATCTTTGTCAGTCAAATGTGATGTCACCGGCTTTATACGGCTGTCCTGTCTTGTTGACCCTAAAAAGGCCGTCCCGATTCACACTCCCGGACCTGTGTGTGAATAAAAACTACTACCCGGTGAACCCTCACTCTTCAAGCAACTGAGGATCATTGACCCCACGGGCCTCCGCCAAAAAAATAAGAAGCTTTCTTGTCTAGCAAATCCCCCCCCCATGTCTCTCTATCGCCCGTACCCCTTCCCCATGTCCTTTTCCCACATTCTAAAGGATGTCTCATTTCACCCCGCTCTCGTCCCATGTATCTTATTTCATCATTCAAACGCCCCACCGCCAATGGCTCTCTCTTTCACCTCCCCCCCTCCTATGTCTCTTGCACCCCCTCACCGTGTTATATCTAATCATCCCCCCCTCCACATGTTTTCTTCCTATCACCACAATCACCTCAAGCCCCCCCGCTAAATGTCTCTCGATCCCTCCCCATGTACCTCTTTCAAACACCCTCTTCACCTCCGCCATGTCCTCTTTACAAAACCCCTCTCCCATGTCTTCTTCAACCGCCGCTAACCCTGCTAGTCGAAGACCCTTACTCTTTCCGCACGCACACGGGGGGGTCCGCCATGTATCTTTCCACCTGCTCCCCATGTCTACTTTCACCCCTCCCCATGTTCTCTTTAAACACCCATTCCCATGTCTCTATATTACACAGTTCATCACCCCCTCCCTGATATCTCCTTTAACCTCCTCGCCCTCGCCATGTCTCTTTCACCCCCCTCCCCTCGCCCAAGGTCTCATACCTTCCTCCCCCTCCCCTCGGCCATGACTCTCATCTCTCTCACCCCGCCACCTTCCTTCCACATTCATAAACTCACAAGTCCCACACAACACACATCACACGTCTAACAATTCTGGTATATTCTATATGAGGGTATTACTGTGCTCTGTATTATTTTTTTAGTATAATGCTACTCAGTCAGTAGTACTTTTTTTTTAAACAACTCTGATCTAAAATTTAATGTTCATTGTAACAATCATTTCTTGGTTCTATAGCAAAGCATTTACAAAGTCAATCACCCTTCCTCTTTTTGAAACCAGGCCTACTGTGAGCAAAACCAGCCCACCGACTCCCTTTTTTTTGAACACTGAGATACTGCCCTCTCCCAATAGCTGTGGCAAAACTCATTGTATTCAGTGACTAGCCTGGCACATATCAACCCCAAGAGAACTTTTTACTTTTTGGTCCTCTCTGCAATCACGGCAACAATATTAGTGACACACCCCGAGGCCGAAATCTTTCACCTTTTCAATCGCAACTTAGGCATTACTTATCAATTTGTGGTGAATTGTAAACTGATGCACATAGTCAAAGGTATTAAATTGTTTTTTCTGTAAAAAGATACAAAGATACGCCATTCCACTTTTGCTCGACAGCTAAAACTCACACAGACCCTATTCCGTCTTACCCATCTCAAATACTGGAAACCTCTGCTGTACGGTCTTACTGCCTCTCACACGTTCCCCTCGACAATCTATCTAAACAAAGTGGCTGCCAAGAATCACTCTACCTTTCTAACGTTCTCACGTTTCCCCTGCTGGAAAATTCCTACCTGGTGGCTTCCGATAGCAAATCCACGTATCTCACACTCACTAATCTCCTCCTCCCTGTTTAAGCCTTTACACTCTTCTGCCCCTCCTTACAGCTCAGATCTTAATTTGCTCGCTATGCACCATCACCGACCTCTTGCAAGCCGCCAATGATGTCTGTCTATCTACCCCTTTTGTTCTAAGCCCTCTCTTCACGCCTTAAACCTTTCTCACTGACTGGCCCCCTCACCAACCTCTTTAATCCCTTCACCCTCAATACCCGCCATACACCCTTATATACCACCTTTAACGACCCCATTCTAAACCAACGCTTATCTAAAAAGCTCTGTGAGTAGCTCCGTGGTGATACTATAGACCGCGATACAAAAACTTGGGCCCTTCAGTGCAGACGCAACTTACAGACAGAACGGCCCTTCTACTGTCTCTGGGGTATGTTCTCCTAATACCAATTAGATTGAGCTCTCGAAGCAGGGACTCCTTTCCTAAATGTACTTTTTTGTCTGAAAGAACATTTATCCCATGATCTGTTATATTTTGTATGATTGATCCAATGTGTAGCCCTTTCTTGTGAAACGCATGAAACTAGGGACTGGACGCGGTGCATAAACCTGTGGGCTTCATGAGCTCTGAGCCTCCCAAAATTGGAAGCCGGGGGGTATACCTTTATCCTGTGGTGCAGCCGCCTCCATCTTACCCAGTAATCCCCATTATAAGCATTTACCCCTGAGCAAAGAACCCACAACAGCAATGTATGCAACAGCAACCCTTTTTAACTCACCATGAATCAACAACAAAGAAGGCAAGACTTCCATATACCTTTACATAACCACACACACCAACGCCCAACGTGGGGCTCGCCACCACCTTATTAGGGATATTGTCCTGTACAAGAACCAGCTAGGCGCCATCTTATTCTCATTATATACTGTAAACCCTGACTGGATCATTTACACCATTTATAAGGGGGAGTTGGTATGGTAGAACCTTTCATTTTATGAGACATAAGGATTGGACATATGAGTGTTTTTGATTTAAACAAACAGGGCACCCAAATTCTACTGTTGGATGTTTTTTGGAGCCCCAGATTGGTCTGTGGACCTGTTTTTGTATAGTTATAGACTGCTGATCTATGGATTGATTGTAATAATAATCATACCAAAATATTACACAACATATGAATTTATAGTCACAAATACATTTTGCGAGAGAGTTACGCAACAGCTCTACTCTGGGGGCCATGATGTTCACTTTTAAATGTACATTCTTCTTTTTAATAACACTAACGCAACATAGAGGTCCCAGATGGTATCGAATGGTCTACTGCTCAATACGAGACTCCCAACGTGTTTCACAAACTCTCTTTAGTGTTAAATTGGGTAAGGATTTTAAAAGATGATCTATATGTTGGGTGGACACTGGGGAAGAAATTATACAACGTTGAATTAGCGCCAAAAATTAAATGGCACCTATAATGGGTTTGGCAGTGTGTAAACCCTAGGTCAAATAATGAGAACTACATGGTACATAAAAACGCACGTCAATGTTCATGTTTAACATGTCTTTGAACTCCATTATGCTTCCCCGCATATTTGCAGCATTGTCTAGCTTTGGCCCTGCATATTTTCTAATTTATATTGAGATCCACTAGTCCTTTATTATCCCAATCACTTAAGATGATGTCATTTCTGCCAAAAAATAAAATGGAAGCTATCACATGGTACATCCACCAATTAGATTGGTGGATATATCATTTGTCAGTCAAATGTGATGTCACAGGCCTTATATAAGGTCTGTCATGTCTTATTTGACCCTAAGAAGCCGTCCGATCAATATCTCCCGGACCTGTGTAGAATAAAAAACTACTCACCCGGGCCTAGTCTTCAAGCAACTGAGGATCATGGACCCACCCTCCCCATGGCTTTCTTTCACTCGCCCCATGTCTTTCCTTCACCCCCCCTCCCCATGTCTCTTTCATCCCCCCATGTCTCTCTATCGCCTCCCTCCTCATGTCTCTCTA
>WSYH01008629.1:0-28563 GCA_036426205.1 Ascaphus truei | reverse complement strand
TGGACATTGGCCCACCTTCACACATGGTATTTTTATATGTGGCCCAGTCTACACATGACCGTGCCCAAATTTCTACACACATGGCATGACCCCATCCACACAGTCATGCCCACACTCCACAATATGTGATGCCCACACTCATACCCATGTCATGCCCAACCACCACACATGGCATGCCCACACTCATAACCAATTGTCGATGCCCACACTCAACATATGGCTGCCCACACTCACACAATGGCTATGCCCACACTCATACCCATGTATGCACCCACACTACAGGTACCACTTCTGCACACTATGACGATGTTCTCTACGTATCATCCTGAATGGTTCTCCACGCGCTACTTTAAAATTAAATATGAAACGAGACAAAAAACAGAGATCCTCATACTTCCTCCCAAACCTGGCCCTACTCCCTCCTTCACATGACTGTTGGAAAGTGACGATATTCACCAGTAGCCCAGCACGCTTTGACCAGGGGTCTCCCTACGATCCGCTCTCGCACATTAGGCCCCTCAACATTCAAAAGATTTCTAAAACTTGTCCTTTTTCCTCCGCAATAAACTATAAGATAACCCCTTTCCTCGGTACTCGAGCTCTACTAAAACTCTGACTAGAGCCTTCTTATCCCGTCTTGATACATAAACCCTAGCTGCCGGCGCCTGACTCGTCTCACCTTCTCTACAATATATAACTAAAATGCATGTGCCAGAAGCACTCTACTCTTCCTAGACTGTCTCAGCATCTCCCCTCCTGAAATTCCCTCTAGCGCTGCGCTAGACAAACTCCGACAGCTCGCACAAGCTCAATCTTCGAACTCACGTTTAAAGCTGTTTAAACGTCTCGTGCACCGTCCAATACATCTCGCCCTAATGGTTCGGAATAGCACATCGACTACTTGCGTTCTGTCAGGATGTGTCTTCTTTCTACCCCCTTTTTTATCTAAAGCCCTCTACCGCCTCCTTTAAACCTTTCACAGACTGCCCAGCACCTCTGGGAATGCCCTCCCCAATACCCGACTACTAGCACCCCTCTCCGGGTTAAAGGCGCAGTGGTAATTTAGGATGAAAGTTACTTAAGGGAGTGAATGTTTCAGACTTAAGGGTTAGAGCTAGTACAAAGGCTCCATTAAATCAGGGTCATAACGTTACATGATGTTACCGCAACAGAACGAGGAACGTTACAGTATTTCCGTGAGTACAGTAACAGGGAATTCTCAAAGCTATTGGAGGAACCAGTGTATTCAGCTATGTATGGGCCCAGACTTCAATAAGTAACTTAAAGCACGTTTAAGCCTCACGACGCATCTTTAAAGAACCATAAACTCACGTGAACAGGGTCCCTGGGTGTGGCCCGTTCTACTCCGTTGGCTGCTCTCCCAACTAGACGAAGGTGGCTGTCCAAGACATGGCGTGGGGCTATGCGGGGGGTGAGGGTGGTATTTCCGTTCTCACAGGTTATAATTGTAAATAGGGCTCCTGTCCCTCCTGTTCCAGAAGTGCAGAGAGAGAGACCCCAAACAATGGCGATGCGCTGTTGGGGGAGCCTGCCTGATGAGCAGGACAACAATCGGCTCACCGATGGCCCCTTCTGCATTCTTAGAAAGGATCACGGTGTGTATACATGGCCAGTTTCTGAAGCCCCACTGAAAAAATCCCTTGTGACCATAGAATTAACCTTTCAGATGGATGGTGGTTGGATGTTCTGCTCATGGCAAGGTACAATGTTTTCTATCTTCACATCGATCAGGCGAGCTTGCATTAGTCGCGGGGGGCTACAGATGCTAAGGAATTGCTTGCTATTACAATAGAGCATTGTCAATTTGCAGATTTTAGCGTGATAATCCATTCTTAACGACGAAAAGGTCATGACTCACAACTTGTAACACCCTTGCCAAAGTTTGAAAAGGGACACCAACATAGAGTTGGAGGAGGGGATCATTTCTATTCTACATTTTTATTGGCAAAAAAAAAGGTAGCTAAGGATATGGTCGTCTTATGTTTTAGGGTAGGGATGATCCTATCTCGAAGTATAGAGAGGGGGGATAGAACTAAAGGGTATTTGAGGTCTTTATAAAAGGACATTAACCATGTAGTAAGGGTTGTTTTGAAGTTGTTGGTAGTATTGAAAAATAAACCCTACTGTTGTTTTAGTTAACTTGCAGTGTACTGTGGGTGTGTTAATATATAGACTATAATAAATATATTTAAAATTATGGTGTTATATGAAAGGAGACATAGAGTATAATATATATATGATATATATATTATAATATATATTTATATATATATAGTATATATATATATATATAAACTGTTACTTTTGCAATAGCTATGGCTTCCGAAGAATCATTTCATACTGTACATTGAGTTACATGTGTTCTTTTCTAACTTGTCCAAACGACTTTTTCTTGCAGTGTCAAATCAATTTATTGATTCTCTTTGTCAGATTATACTTCAACAAAAGAACGTCATCTGGTGACGGTCGAGTTAGAAAGTAATGGTAAGGACACTTGCCAAGGGAACGGTTGTTTGGAACCTGAGGAAAATATTGGGATTTTCATGACTCCGACTAACTGTGCCTTTAAACTGGATGCTTGGACTGGTTTACCCGTGCAGAACGAGTTTATAGGAGGTGTGTTCTAGGAAGGACACAGAGGATGCTGTTCGGCTAAGTCCCCGCTGGATGGCTGCCTGTGAACGCCGCGGATGGCATTTCCTGGCGGGCGCTGTGCACAGCTTTAAACCGCACATCTGCGGTTTCTGTAGGGGAGATCGGAGGCGCGGGTGGGATATTAGCCAGTGCCAATGCGAAGGCGTGGGTTGGGTTAACCCTTCAGGGAACGAACGACGCATGGAATGGAAAATGTGTGGTGTGTCAACCCTCTATAAGAAAAACAAATATTCAACATAACGTTTTGCGTTCCTTCCCTCGGCCAAACCGTAACCAGCGTGGTTCCAAGGTAATTATGTTAGTGCTGACCCATTAATGATCGCTTTTGTGTCCTGACGTGCTTTTAGTTGCGGAGGCGGCGGGGGTGCTCCGTTGTGATTGTGATGTGTGGGGGTGTTGGGTGGGGCGGGGGGTCGGGAAGAGGAGGGCAGCTAGAAGGCGCAGCGAGCACGCTGAACGGAAAAAAGAGACTGTTATACCTATTGGCTCCCGGATGACCATGTGACCACGTCGTCCGACGGGAAAGAGAACACATCTTGTTTATCCCCTGACGGCGACACCAACAGGATCGTGAGCAAGCATGGGAAGGAATCACGGGAGGAGACACTCGGATATACATACGAGGAATGGAGTGAACTGGGGTGCGGTTAGGCAGCCGCATGTGCGACGCCACCAATCTACACACCGGGGGACCTGGCCTTACTTTGGGGCCAACATTGCATCAAGGAGCTGGTACAGGTTATCCACCACATTGCTGAATGCTGTGCTTGTGCGTGTGGCTTGCCTAGACAGCATGGGGCGGCCAAAGCAGTCTCAAGGGCCAAAATAGAATGAAGCGAGAGATTGAGAAGTACGAGCGATGTTCAGCAGCGAAAGGTTAACGAGAGATGTGAAATGCTAACAGAGAGATGTAGAAGTAACAGAGTAGAAGTCACGAAGGTGGTAACGAGAGATTGTGATAAGTAACGAGAGATGTAGAACGACGAGAGACTGTGACGTACGAAGATTGTAGAACGTAACGAGCGATGTGTAGAAGACTGTGAGGTTCCGAGAGATAGGTAGAAGGTAACGAGAGGATTTGTAAGAAGGTTAACGGAGATGTAGATGTAACGAGAGATTGAGAATGTGAACGAGGAGATTGTTAGAATTATTTTTCTGTACCGAGGAGAATGTAGAAACGTAACGAGGAGATGTAGAACGTAACGAGAGATGTAGAAGAATGGGTAACGAGAGATATAGAAGAGCGTAAGAGAGATGTAAAGAAGGTAACGAGAGAGTGTAGAAGGGTAACGAGAGATGTAGAAGGTAACGAGAGATGTAGAGATGTAGAATGAGAGATGTAGAACTGTAACGAGGATGTAGAACGAACTGAGAGCGAGAGATATAGAATGTAACGAGAAGATAATATAGAATGTAAACAAGAGAGTGTAGTGGCTAGAGGTAGAATGTAACGAGAGATAGTAGAATTGTAACGAGAGATGTAGATGAACGAGAGATGTAGAATGTAGTGTAACGAAGAGCGATGAGAGAGAGAGATAGAATTATAGAATTGTTAACGAGTGGAGATTTAGAATGTAACGAGAGATTGTAGAATGTAAACGAGGGGAGATATAGAAGTGTAACGAGAGATATAGAAGTAACGAGCGATATATGAATGTAACGCGATTAAGATATAGAATGTAACGAGTATAGAATGGAGAGATATAGAATGTAACGAGAGAATAGAACGAGAGATGTAAGAACGGAACGAGGAGCGAAAGAGATATCGAGAGTTGTAATGAGAGATATAAAAGTAACGAGAGATGTAATGAACGTAACGAGAGATAGAACAGGTAACGAGAGATTTAGAATATGTAATTTGGTTTTTAGATTTTACGAGCGAGATATAGAATGTACGAGATGTAGAATGTAACGAGAGATGTAAGAATGTAACGAGAGATGTAGAAATGTAACGAGAGATAGAATGTAACGGAGATATCATGTAACGAGAGATAGAATGTAACGAGAGATGTAGAATGTATAACGAGAGAGATAGAAGTAGAACGTAACGAGAGATGTAGAACGTAACGAGGAGGATTGTAGAATGTAAAAGAGAGATGTAGAATTGTAACAGAGAGATGTAGAACATAACGCGAGATGCAAACTGGTTGCAAACGGCTTAATTTTCAGTCCAATCAGATGTATCAGGGGTTTTTGTGTCAATGAATGTTGTCACTTGTGCCAGCGCAGCGGCATTGTGGGAGAGGGTAAGAGTCAGATTAATAATTTAAAAGTGATGCATCAAAAGCTTCCTTTGAAACTGAACGAGTCAGTACAATTAAACGATCCCTGAGGTTTGGTGACAGTGAACTCAGAGATTGGCCATTCTTCAGAATTAATCACAGATATTTATTTTTTATAAAAATGTGTTTACCAGGAAGTAATACAGTGAGAGTTACCTCCGTTTTCAATGTATTCCTGGGTAAGTTAATATGACAAATAATAAATGGTTACAAAAACAGTTACATAAATGAGCAGGGTATACATATATACAATACATTGCATGCACAGTTAGAGAAGATGTATATTATAGGCTTATGTAACAGTACAGACCAGATTAAAATGTAGACAGCCTTAGATTGAAAAAAGAATTTAGACTGGTGGTGGCTGTGAGAGTCTCCTGTAGGTTGTTCCAGTTTGGGGGTGCACGGGTAAGAGAAGGAGGAGCGGCCAGGATACTTTGCTGAACCTGGGACCATGAACAGTCTTTTGGAGAGATCTCAGATGATAAGTGCTGCATGTGTGGTAGGGGTGAGGAGCTTGTTCAGATAGGCGGGTAGCTTGCCCCAGAAAGTATTTGAAGGCAAGACAGGAAAGGTGAAATTTGCGCCTAGACTCAAGTGATGACCAATCTAGTTCTTTGAGCATTCGCAGTGATGTGTGTTGTTGTTGCATTGCGAGAGAACGAAACGACAAATTGAATTGTAGGGGTGTCAAGTTTGCTAAGGTGGGTTTGAGGAGCCGAGCCAATACTATGTCTCCATAGTAAATAACTGGCATTGAGCATCTGCTGTGCGATACGCTTTCTGACCAGGAGACTTAGAGGAGGATTTGTTCTGTAAAGATACCCCTAGTTTGGCATAGGTTTGGTTGTCAGGGTACAATGTGCATTTTGAATGTTAAGTGGGAGTCAAACATAAGCCACAGGTATTTTAAAAACTAGTGACAGGGGTTTAGGGTGGTGTTAGCGTTGTTCTAATAGTAGCTCAGTGGCTGGAAGCTTTAAGAATTGTCTTGTCCAAATACCATTTGTTACAGTACTTGTCAGTGTTAAAAACAGTTTGTTTTGGGAAATCACTTTTCGAGTCTCAAAAGTCAGGTGAAGATGTGTGATTCCCATTCGACCCTCTGGAGGAGCACAAGGCGGAATTCAGAGGGCCACCCCCACCGAGCTCACTCCTCCTCACCTTTTTACTTGGGAGGTTTTTCACTTTGCTGCAAGAACAGGACCTACTATGGTTCTTTCCCTCATAAGACGTAGGGGGTGGTAACGGGAATAGTTCACAGTTTAGTGTTAGGACCTGCATTATTTTGGTTTACCTTGACGTTGGTATGCAGGCTTACGACGATTGGCCAAAGGGTTTAAATAAATAACAAGTTATTATTATTATGTTGAAGTATTTAAATTTAACTTATTCCCATATATTTTGTCAATTGGTGTAGCATTGGGCACTCCTGTCTCTTGGTATATACATTTGCCACTATCATTAGCACTCTTTTTGCAATAAAATATAACATGATGTGGTGGGTGTAGGAGTTGGAGTGAGCTGAGGGAATTGGGAAGATGGTGTGTTAACCTACCTAAAGTTAGAAATAGAATTTGGTTTGTCTGCCAGATGGAAAAATGAGAACACGTTTGGTTAATGACACTGGCACTTCATTCCAAGCAGTTTGGCGCGTGGCCGGCCCAGGCAGACCTTCCGGGGGGGGGGAGAACAATGCCACCATCACTGTTAATAGGAATTGAAGTGCGTCTCTCTTGACGGGCGGGTGGCATTTTGGTTAAAGTTAAGACTATAGGGGTCTTGAGGGGTAGAGCGTGCGCCCGGGGCCGTGTGGAGACCCCCCCCCCCACTGGGCCACAACGGAGTGAGCGAAGACACACGAAACATTAAGGAAATAGGATGAACACCCCCTCTGCCCCCCAGGTACTTTGAAATACTCATTGGAGCTGAGATTTAAATCGATGTTATGAATATTGGTAATTAATCTTCTCTGTAACGTATGTATTGTTTCTTTCTGTGTGACATTTCAGACCAACACAATAAGTTAAAAAAAAAAAATAATGATTCTTTGGATCATTATAAGACAAAAAGGAGGATGATCTATCCAGTCGCGTAAATTCAACATAGGTAAATCTGATGGAAATATGTCTTTTTTTAACCTCATTTACGTAATTCTATGTTACTGTGCCTAGAACTGGGGCAGTTTTCCTCTCTTTGCAACAATAAATGCACACCAGGTTTTGGCAGGAGATTCATACATACAGGCATGATGAAAATGTTTTACTCATGTTTTGAGCAAAATACAACCCTTAATCCATAACCCCCCATTTACTTCTGGTTTCCACAAAGGAATTTGTTGGACTCAGTGGTCACCGGGATTAGAAAGTAGAGTGGGTAATGGGGGGAAGGAAAGTGCAACTAAATGTACAGTTCTCCGAAACAATTCTAAACTGTTAAAGTATCAGGAAAAACCCCGTTGATCGTCCCTCCAAAACGCGACTAGAACGTTTGAACTCGGTTATCTTAGAGGTCATTAAAAAAAAATTCTTTTTATACATTCCTTATCTTTGTTCAAACAGACAGGAATTACAAGTTAGCAAACACGTACGAGCGATTCTGTGGTTTTAGTAAAATAAAAGGTAGCATTGGTGTTTCTGTAGTAACTCCAACATTGTGCACGGCTAACTTCTTACGCTCCTTCTTGCTCAGTTCCATATGTTTGGTCATATAGTTTAATGTAGCATTGAGACTTCAAAAATCAACATGTATGGAGTGCTGACAGACTAAAAGTAATATAAATGTCATTGCAGCGGAAAGTGTTGGCAGAGCTACTGAGGATCATTGGGGGAAGTGAAATGTTCCCCTGTCCCCTGATGCGTTTCACAAAATTATGTTACTTACTTCTGCTCAATAAATGAGTTTGTAGAAGTCTGAAAATACCGAAAATGTTGCTCGGTACACGTGCACCAAAATCCACTTACGCATCGGAAGGAATACCAGGGGTGGCCAACTCCTTCCCAAGGGCAACCCACAGGTAAGGTTTTAAGGATATCCCTGGCTCAGCACAGGAGGCTCAATCAGGGCACACCATTATGATTAAGCCGCCTGGCATGTGTGAAGCAGGGATATCCTAAAAAACAAGGTGGCCCATTGAGAACTGGAGTTGGCCACCCTGTGAATAACGTGATGCTTAAAAAAGTCTCATTTCATGAACCGGTAGAAGAGGTATGAAAGACCAGGTGTCTGAAGAAAGGCACTATTTGTGAGCCCAGTGGATTTGCAATGTTCATTGACTAACACATGAAACCGTTCTTTTCACAGCTGCAACCATGAGCAGCGATATGGAGATGCAGAAACTACGGATGAGTGGCGGCTGTATACCTTCGTAAATCCGAGAAGGAGCGGATTGAATCCCAGAACCAGCCCTTCGATGCTTAAAACCTATTGGCTACGTCACCGACACCGTTGTTGATTATATCAAGGTAAGATCAAGAAGCCCGAAGCAGAGGAAGACAACCGTGGAAAAGGAGGATACAAGGTAGGCAAGCGGGGTTGTTATGTGATATAGTACTCATCACGACAATGTCACAATTAATGCTGAGTGTTTATCAGGAGTTCCCAAAAAAAGAGATGTGTGTTCTGTGTTTGTCTGTTTTATTCTGTCATATCCTGAAACTAGGGGTCTCCAGACAACAAGGAACATTATTACTAGAATGCCAAATGCAATGGATTAGCAGAAGACCACTACAATTTGTGGGTCTTATTTTGGCACACGGTACTGTTACCCTTTCTAGATCCCAGGACAATAAGAAATGAGGAATATAAAATATTACAGTATATATATATACTTTGAGGGGTTTATTGGGTGCTGTATTTATGGTTGCATCTCACAGTACTTGATGCTTATGTTATGTGATATTGTATAGTTTTGGACTGTTGGATTCCCTAAAAGCAGTATGGGTGTTTAACATGATTTCATAGCCAGTGGTACTGCAGATGAGGGGAGGGGGACTCCATTGCTTCCCCAACGTTCTTTCTGTCCAACCTCAGACGTCACGGTGAAACCTGAGAAGTTTTCCCAATGAATCCACCCAAGTTCGATAAATTGAGGAACCAGGGCGGATTGCTGACACCACCTGGAAGAGCCGCCGTGTCTGTACAACCTTAAGGACCGCGTACAAGCCGGATGATCTATGTAAGTTGATCCATTCCTCCGGAGTCTCGCAGCACGTGGAGGCCAACTGATAAATTGCTGCTTCTGGCCTCTTTTGCTGAGTGGTGGATTTGCAATAAATGCTCCCAGTTTCCAGATGGTGGATTGCATGGAATAGAATCCCAGCGATGGTTTGGCAGGGGCTAACAAGGGAATTCAAACATGCTTTGGGGGATAGACATAACGCTAAAAACCATAAATACAAAATGGTGAAAACCCCCAAGGGTCAAAGTAGGGTTTGAAGAGTTTTAAAGGCAGATAGGAGAATGGGACAAAAAACTAGGGCGGTTCAGGTTCTCTGCACCGTAAGAAAGCAATGATCATTTTTGTTATCAATAATAGACTAATCATCCCTCGTTTTAATTGGGACTCACGGAAACTCTGTCAAAAGACTAATAATAGTAATACAATAATATCCATTATAGGGAGGGACGAAATCAATGCAAAACATGTGCACCAGATTTAGCAGACTTTCACCGGCTTGTCTAACTGCATCATCGGCTTATAACTCTGCGCCTCCAGTTAATCCGACAAGCTGGAACTGAATAGTGTATACAGGAGAGGTGGATATAAGGACAAATAAATATAAGTAATGCAAATGTTGTTTGTGATTGTGATGTCAGGACAGAGGACTATTTTTATGCACACGGAGAACGGCGTTTCCAGTGTAGGAAAATGCCCATCCCGCCTCGATTTATTAAACAGTCTCTGCGTGGCAATGCGTCGGGAAGAAGCCATTTAAAGTGGCAATTAGTTCAGCGTCCTAGATGGCAAACGCTGCACTATGCAAATTTCCGATTGCAAATTAGACCATTTCGCAAAAAAAAAAGGACATACTTTACATTAATAAGCTGAGGAGAAGCAAAATCCACAGAAAGTGACACGGGAAGTTTATCTCCAATGCCAGCGTCTGTGGGAGGGAGAAATACATATTGGGTCAAACAAAACATACAAAGCAGCTATTTTTGCAGTGATCTTTCGCATAGATAAATTTTTACAAACGAGAAAAGAAACAGAACAGGAAAGAAAATCCTGATATTATGTGTCAAATGCATTCTGTTTGGGCAATTTTATGACAAAATTCACAGTTCACAATTCACAATTAAATAGGCAACTGTGTAATGTAGGGTGACCATTTTTCTGCAGTTTTAAAAAATGAAACACATTTTCAAGCATGCGTGAAAGGCCCACGCTGACCACGCATGCACGACAGCCAGAGTCAACAGATGCGCGACAACGCACACACATGCAAGTGTGACTGACAAGAGACCGGGTCGGCTCTGTCGGCCACACATGTTATCGGCTCGTTGGCTGGCGCAGAGCATTTCGTTATCAGCCGCAAAAAAAAAAACGGAACGTTTGGGTGTTTGAAAAAACGTAATCGGTACACAAGCCCAAAACCAGGAACAATCCCGCGAAAAAACGCGGCGACATCTGGTCACTTTTTGTTGAAGTTCTTCTATCTGGCATTGAACAAGGCAGTCTGTTTTTAAAGTGCACCGATTTTCATATAGACGGTCTTACTATACAGGGCTGCCATGATCCCCTCCTACAAATGGTCTAAATGGTCCCTTGACAAGCTCTTGGCACCCCCGCTCACAAACCCTCCTCCAAGCGTCAGCAAATGCATGATCCTCTCTGTGCTTAACAACAGGTCCCCTGGGGCCCAGGAGAGACGTCTAGTCCCAGCAGTCCGTGCAACTTGGTGGTGGGCGGCTGATATAAAGATTGTAGCGGCTTCACTGTTCCCTCATGGGCATATGGGGGATATTTGTAATATTCCGCACCCCGAAACTCCTGTGGAAACTCTGTGATTTACTCTGCATTATAACGGGGATATGCTTGCCATTGGGGAAAACAAATCTGTAAATATCTAATTCTGTGCTGTGAGACATTGTAATTAATCTTATGTTGTTGTAGGACATATTCAGGGTCTCTTCTGCGTCACTGTGACCCCTATACAGTGGTTGCCAGTTGTACAACCCGAAGTACGGGGCCTTAGAGGGAAGAAGCGTCGGAGGTCCCCGCCCCATATCTTTCCATCTCTGACAACGCATCAGTTCATGTGACTGGTAAGTAAGAAATAAGACCCATTTTCTAGTTTATAGTGTGTAGCTTTAGGGGGATGTCCGGCCCTCTTCTAACACCAGTTTCGCGCCTTTCTCCAAACAAAAACACCATCGGTCAGCACAATTACAAGATGGCCACATTGGTGACCCGGAGAAGGAATTTCAGAATCTCGTCAGTCCTTTCCTTCATATTTATTGGCTTATACAAGGCCCGAAGTTGGGGCGCCATATCGGTCAGAAATGTCGGCCTCAAATGGCCGGAGTCATCAAGTGCGAATTGCCGATATATCTGCCGTACACCTATTGGCGTTTTGTGTCGCCGTTCCGTGCCAATACGCAGAGTTCCTGATTGGATGATCCTTGTAGGATGATCTGACGGGTTCTTCAAAGAGGAAATGGATTGAGTTCAAGGCTCTCCAAACTTCTTTCACTAATCTTACACTTTGTAGCACACAAAATGTGTAATCTTGTGGTTAGTTTTTTTCTAATTGTAATTACAGAAAGGACGGTTATACTTTAAGGAAGAAAAGTTTGTTTTTTTAAAAGAAAAAAAAACCATATTGTATATGGTTGTGTTTAACTCCTATTTTCCACGACACGGAAAACCAGTATATTGATAGTGACCGTATAAACAAAAGACGTGTGTTATTACTGTATTCGTTAACTTATTTCTGCCTAATCCATGACAGCAAGTATTTGCCAATGACAGCTTTCGTCTGTGAAATTATAAGGAAAAAAACAACTAAAGTGTTTAGCCTGTGAAATCAATACATGAAATAACGCTCTAAAAAGTGGCCATTCAGTTGTCAGAGTGCTTTTTTTTTTTTGTAATAGTGACGTGCCCTTTTAAGGCAATTGTTAAATATTGAGGCGAGAGCTAATTTTCCAAATATTTTAGACAACATTAAAAAAGTGTTCTGAAACAACAAAATGGCGCAGAGTTTTATTTCAAATAGATTGTTCAAAAATATAATTAATATAGGGACAAATATAGGATTAGAAAATAAAAAGGTAGGGGGTTACATGGGCCTTGTAATAAAACTTAATGATACCAGTCACACCATAGTACCAATACCCATAACCACTGAGTATATAGTGAGCCAACAAAAACATTACAGCAGAGTACGGACATTCATATGGAACAATTAGGCAGCCAATCATTTGATTTGTGATGTCATTATAGTGTTGCCAATGTTGTCCCATGTCACCTTGATCCTGTACTCCAGTGCCTGGCTCTCGGTCCACTGATCCATGAGAATTGTGGGAATCCAGTGGCCTCGGAAGTTAGAAAATAAGGAAAATATGGCCATTTTGGGCTTATTTATATCAGTGAGGTGGCCGATCTAGGTTCACTAACAGCTGCTACTAGAAGAAGCCCTTTGTTGCAGGACACGGCCTTGCGCTGTGAGATTCCTCACTGAAGGATTCTGTGAGGTAGTCAACCCACGTTAGGGATGACCAAACAAAAGTCGGGTTAAATCCATGTGTAAACTACTTGTATCTTAGGGTGGGGTCTATGTATGGGTTGTGATGAGGAGAACGGCTGCGTCCTGAGACTTTAAAGATGCATGTTAGCACTTAACGATGGCGTAATGAGCTTTTAAATGCATTTAGCACTAAACGATGCGTACTGAGCTTTAAAGATGGCATGGTAGGGTGTTAACAGATACGTTAAGTCGGTAATGCCTCGCTAAGTCAGTAACGAACCTCGGTGGATCCGACCTTAGTGCCTTGTAATATATCTGGGGCCGTAATGTTTCTAACATCGATGCACACACACCGCTACCCAAACACACAGTGCGGTGCTCCTCAGCTACACCGTGGTACCCGGCTTAGTTATAATACTGCAGTTTTCTCCCCCAGCGGAGAATCGGGTGCACGGGAAGGACTGTTGAACACCAAACGCGTCATCAATCTATTTGCACATCGCAGCTGTGGTGACTCCCATAGAGAAAGGAACAATCACTGGAATAAAGGTGGAAATACGAGCACTCAGAGAGAAAGAAGGGGTGTACCAATGGAGGGGACTTCTGGAAGGGGTACCACTGGAAAGAGAGTACCTCTGGAAGGGTGGGACCACTGGAAGGGGTACTCTGGGAAGGGGTACCACGGGAAGGCCGGTACTCCTGGAAGGGGTTACACTGGAGGGGTTACACTGAGGAAGGTGACTGGAAGGGGTACCCCTGGAAGGGGTACCAACTGGAAGGGTTCCACTGGAAGGGGTAACTCTGGAAGGGTACCACTGGAAGGGGCTGGTACCACTGGAAGGGTTCACTGGAGGGGAGGGGTACCCTATGGATGGGGGTAACACTGAAGGGGTTCCACTGGAATTGCTATAGGAGATGGCTAGACCTGAGAACAAGGTGTGGTACAACAGCCTCATAAACCAGTCAACTTATCAGGCGCCAAACAGAAGAAGATAGAAGTGAGGGCACACAAGACTTACTGTAATGTTACATATGTTTAAGACTTAAAAATATCTTATTTCAATGTTTGGGCAGAGAATTATATAAATCGTACCATATATATTTACATAACCTTTAACTAAAGTGAGTTTAGATCCACGCACCGGGCAACCAATCAGGGTCCCGGCGACGGGCGCCACATCCAAGGTCCCGCGCCGGGCGCCACATCCAGATCCCATGCAGGCGCCACATCCGGTCCCGCGCCGGGCGCCACATCCAGGTAGCCGCGCGGGCACATATCAGGGTCCCGCGCCGGGCGCGCACATCCGATCCCATGCCAGGAGCCACCACATCCAAAGGGGCGAGGGTCCCACGCCGGGCGCCCATTTCCAGGTCCAGCGCGGGCCGCCATATCCAGTGTCCCGCGCGGGCGCACATCCAGTCCGTGCCGGGCGCCAATCCAGATCCCGTGCCAGGAGCGCCACATCCAGATCCGCGCCAAGGCGCCAATCAGTCCCCATGCCAGGCGCCCCATCCAGGTCCCACGGCACGGGCGCCACATCAGATCCTTGCGGGCGCAGTAGACCTATTATCTACTCTGAAAACATAAAGAGGAGGGTGCTTTTGCCGGGGAACTGGGGACAACCATATTTCTAGTCTTTCTATCAGTTAGAAGAATTAGGCTGCAGCTCAGGCTCCCGGTCCTAAGATTATTATTATGTTTCTATTAATTAGGGGACCCTGGAGGAATCAAATCATCCAGGCTAACCCTCTGGCTGGAAGCCTTCGGCAACGCCCAAGACAGTGAGGAACGATAATCTCTCCCGCTTTGTAAAGTTTGCAACCACCGTCAACTTTGCCATGTGGAATTATAACTTTAGAACGCAGCCGACAAAAGCTCTAGATCTAGAGAGCCAGGAATTATATGCACAGCAGGCGGAAGGTAAAAGTGAAAGTGACGTTAATACCTAGATGTATGCAGCTCATTGAATGGTAATTGCCTAGATTCTCTGTTGTGCAGCGCCAAAACCTCTGTATGACACGGATTATAGAAGATCCAGCATAGTTTTCCCCTTAGAGTGCTCTCTTCTCGCTGCATTCACGTATGCCACATACAGGGAAATATGATACAGGAAAGCGCAGAATGTGCGGAAATGCACCGGATAATGAATTGTGCATAAAGCTACTTTAAAAACAATACTTTCAACATGGAGGCCCAGCAAAAGACAGCTTTTATGTTCACAAATTCCAATTCCTAATATGAATGGTGGGTTATGTACTAATCATCACCCCACTGTATACTGTTATAAACCCTTTGAAACCACCAAAAATTATACCTAATTGTAAACTTTCATTGTTCCTTATATTTCTTTACCAAAATGATATGTGTATGAGAGAAGCGAAGAGAAAGAGACAGCCAGGCGGGCCTGACGTAACATTTATTTAAGGGGAGTCCTCGCTGCCACTCAGTCACAAATCCCCTTAGGGAGAAATGGAGAAATTTATAAGCTTCTGCAAGAGGGGACCAGAGCTCAACCCGCATTAACTGCCATTCAAATGATGAAACGTCAGTGTCATGGTATCAGAGCGCAGGAACGGCCAGCCCCGTTTCCGTATTCTTAGTATTTACCAAAATGTGACAATAAAAAACATAGGAGAGATCTGTGAGGTTTTTCTGGGAAAAAAAAGGTGCGGGACCCCACCGGAGAAAGAAAAAAAAAAGGAAAAGGGGAAAGAAGTTTATATTAAATGGTCAATCGATTTCCTCCAGCACCTAGATACCGGTCCCGTCTGATCCAGTCAACACTCCTAATCAATCATAGGTGTTATATGCAGTCGCGTGTGAACTCTAAAAAGGTGCCAGAATGAGAGTTCCCCTACAAAGAATAGTCCTACTATTAAACACTAAGAACTTCTTGTGCGTATCACAAAAACCCACAACCAAATAATATCTACAATCTGTTAATCTGATATTTGGGCCACGGATCTGCTATAACACACACATAGTCCTACACCTGTCCAGATGCCCCCCCCCGTCGGCGGCCCTGCCCAGGGACTACACACTTCCACGTATCGGTAAAGACAAGAAACGGAACGTGGTCTTAGCCACAATGAGCCACCGCGTAACTAGGTACAACGTATTTCAGGCGTCTAGCAGACGGATGGCAACATTATCATCACGCATGGAAACCAACGCAACATTATCTTACAATAACAAAGTGATGTTAGCCTCAGGGAACATCATTCCTAATTAGGTAACGTGAAGTTATGGTCCCACTTATGGAGCTTGGGATTAGGCCATCGTGAGTTACTCAGTGATCAGAAGGGTGCTGCTGTGCACATTCTCTTCACCACTGGAGCTGTAAAAATCGCGCAGAGCTTTTGCCTAACTAGGGGGGTCCAGTTAAAAAGGTAATCAGAGTTCTGTGCATGAACGCCCTGGTTATTAGAGGGGTAGCCCCTCCCCTTCCACTAGTGGGACATTAGTGCTCAGATTACAAATCCTTTTTCCGTGGAGGGTTTAAATTCATCCGCATTCACTGTGGTACCAACTGGAAAGGTGGCATCAGCAGACATTGATGAAAATTAAGTATTTTTAATGCTAACATGTTATAATAAGCCACATTATTATATATATAGCGTGTATATTTATTATATATATATAGATAATATATGGATACAACAAAAAACAAACAAAGGTGACCAAACAACGCTGCTCCAATGTGACAAACATTACACGTGCACAACCTATATTATTTTTTGAAAAAGGGTAATTAGTTGAACCTTTCGGCCCAAAGAGTCTTTAAGCCTGCTGCCAACTTTCAAGGCCTGACCGTAGACAGGTCCTAACACAACCAGAGATTAAAAACTTCGTAATTTACCGTATAATTCAGGAAGAATGACATATGTATACAGAAAACACGCCCACACACACAAACACACACACACCCGCACAAACCCACACACACCACGACACACACACACACACACACACACACACAACAACCACCACAACACCACACACACACACAAACACACACACACACACACACACAAACATTTAAGATATAATTGGGATATTTTGGGGGAAATGGGAATGTTATTGCAGATCTACTGGAAAAGTCCAGAGTACTTTCAGCTAATGCTGACCGAAGGCTACCACATCTTCTACCAGATTCCTCTCTAATTAAAAAGCAGGAGGACTTATTGGTAAGTATATAACCACGCTCCTCTTCTCATTGTTGGAGATCCGTGGGGGTAGCACATATTGAGCGGGTGGGGCCAAAAACGGGGTGACAAGAGATATTTTTATTTTGCACACCTCTTTGCGCCGTGAATATATTAAAATACTTGCTTCCAAACATGCCAAAGGTTTGCACTAGGTTTCGTGTATTTCAATATGAGGGATGTGTATAGGGGTAGAGTAACACAGGGACACACAAGGATACACTATGTATCCACAATTTTGGCATTTCTGCACATTTACCAGGAAACATTTTTCCATAGCATGTACAATGGCCATGTGATGCACTATACAGGCTGACACTTATACCATGTTATGCATATACCAGGCCTGCTAATATACAACCCCATACCCTTCTTAACCTTGCCAAATTATAAAAATAGCATTTCCTGAGAAAGTGACTTTGGTACCCCACAACATTGAACACTTTTATCTCCTGTGTACACAATAAATGGTCCTATTGGATCTTTGCACTGGATTGTGTGTGTCTGTATTCTCTTTTGTATTTTTAATAATTGTAAATAGTTAACAGATCCCTTATTTCGCCTTAAACAAATCTCATTTAGCTATCCCTTTATCTCCTGAGTTAGGATCATTCCATTCCTTATTAATTTGGTGGATCTTCTCTGCACTTCTCTAGTTCCTAATGATTTTGTATGAGTGAGGCCCAAAAACTGTAATCCATATTCAAGAGGTGGTTCTTTACTAATAATCTATACAGTGACACATGATGCTGTCTTCTTCCCTCCTTAACCCATTTTTTGGCAAGATAATATCCGATAGATTTTGCAGTTACAGCCTGGACATTGAAGCACTATTGCGAAAACCGCTGTCTTACAAAACTTCTCCTTAATTCCTGGCCCGTCCAAATAATGACATTTCTTGATTTAATACATAGCAGATGCAGTTTCAATAAAATAATACTATTTTTTTATATAGCTGAACAAAATATTTTGTAGGTACAATAAGTCAGTGCCCAAAGAGCTTCACAAATCTAAGGTTTGGTGTGGGTATGAGACACAGTGAGCTTTTAAAGTGACTTTTCCCACGGTCACAACGAGACAGACAGGGGGATTTGAACAGTTGAGGGATTGTCCTGGAACATTTCCTCTGGCAGTCCCAGCCTGCTAACCCCCATCCAACATCGTTTCCTTCCTTCCTCTCAGATATGCTGATGTGATTACAAAAAACCCATAGGATTTGCCATACATCAGCCAGGGGGGAGAGATATCAGTGGCCAGCATGTGATACAGAGGAATTAAATGGCCAAGGATGTAAGTGCCACATAGAATTTCAATGCCGAGGAACGGTAACACATGTCTTATCCAGAAGCTAAAGGTTGCATGGGGGCGCAGGTAAGAAGGTCTGCATTGCCCAATTACGGGGGAACGAATTGGCGGTCTTGGGGTGTTGTTGGAGAGGTTTTGGAGGGGTGGGGGGATAACAGAAGGTTTTTGGAGTGGAGTGGGGCCGGGGTTTGGTGTGGAAGCTTGTGTTAAAGTGGCGTGGGGGGTGCAGGGGTGCCACATTCTAATAAGGGCAACAGGGAGAAAATTAACAAAAAAATTCCCTTACTTGGCGTGGTTATGAGTGGTATGGCGTGGCATGGCGGGTCATGGCGTGCTGAGCCTCCCGGCATCCTTCATCTGCTGCAACTCCCTCTCCATACTGACAGTAACCCTGTTGGCGGGCCGGCTGCGTGGAGGAAATAACGCAACGCTACACGACGTCACGTTCTGCCATGTGACGCCGCGTTAGCGTATGACATCACGTAGCGCCCGTTGTAATTGGCAACCATGTCGCAGCCAGTTCATGCTGTTGGAGGGGAATTGCAGGGAGAAAGAATGCCAGAACGAAGCAGTAGCAAGCCGCGCCAGCCGCCGCACGCCGCACCCCCGCGCCACTATGGAGTTGGGTGACAGGCTAAACACGTAGCTCTGGATCTGAAAGTTGTTCCGGGTCAAACAGGGAGACGTTGAAAACCTGCCGTGTGGGGGCTTGGAAGTGGGCTCATCAGACGATCGCTGGAAGATTTGCCCACTTCAAGTGGCCATGGCTCTCCCCATCCTGTTGGCCGCCCGACTTGTAAACATTTTGTGAGAAAAGCCTGAGATATATACGCTCGTGACGCGGCGCGTTCGGACAAGGCGAGGGTTAATTAGTTACCTTGGATATATTTATTCCCGCGAGTTGAGCGAATTCGTCCTCATCCTCGTATTCTCATGTTATCCGAAACGTAGAGCGCCATTGATATCCTCGGCCTTTACCCCGCGCAAGAAAAGCTTGGGATTTCACATAATAACGGGGTCGGTCGGTGATGATGCACTAGGCGTGAGAAGTTCCAAGCAGAAACGCGCGAGGAGCAGGCTGTGGCCCGCCGGGGTTCGCCCGATGGCGTAAGGAACCTACGATACACTGCAATACATGCTGATTACCGACATAACACCGGGAGACACGGGGCCGTGGTGGAAATGGTCTGCGGCTCCTGGTAATCCCAGTATAGGGGGGTTATGTAGCATAGTTCTGCCAAGTTTATGCTTTTTTAAATGTTACTTGTACGTCAGCCTTTGATAAAGTGTATAGTATGAAGGTGTTTATTTTGGATCAACTTTGCGCCTTTCACAGTGAGAGCGATTGAGAGGAGTTATGGCGAGAGGTCTATAGGAGCAGTTAGGGAGGAGTTTATAGGGAGCGGTTTTATAGGAGGAGTTAGCGGGACGCGGAGTTATACTAGGGAGCGGGTAAAGGAGCGTTAGGGGGAAAGCGGTATAGGAGCAAGACAGCCAAGGTAGGGGAGGAGTTATTCGGGAGACGGTTATAGAGCAGTTAGGGGAGGAGTTATAGGGAGGGTTATTAGAGCATTTATAGGGGAGGAGTTATAGGTGGAGCGGTTAACAGGAGCTTAAGTTTAGGGGAGGGTGGTTATAGGAGTGCTAGTTTTAAAGAGGATGTTATAGGGATGGGGGTTATAGGAGCAGTTTAGGGAGGAACTTATCAGGGTGAATGCGGGTATAGGAGACAGTCTCGGGATGGAGGTATAGGGATTGCGGTCCTTTAGGTTTCTTACTTAGAGTGAGCAGTTAGGGGAGGGAGTTATAGGGATGACGTTAACGGAGAAGTCTAGGGTGGAGCCGCGGTTTTTATAGGAGCAGTTAGGGAGGAGTTATAGGGAGCGGTCTCCTATCTATTTTCTTCTTTCTCGTGATAGGGAGCTGTTAGTTATAGGGGGAGGTTTATTTGGATTTTCTATAGGAGCAGCTAGGGGGAGGAGTATAGGGGCGGTTACAGGACGGCAAAAGGGGGGGGAGCATTACGGGGAAGCGGTTATAGGAGCCAGTGAGGGGAGGAGTTATCGGGACGAACCGTTATAGGAGCAGTAGGGGGAGGAAGTTATAGGGATGCGGTTTATAGGACAGCGTAGGGGAGGAGTTATACGGCCATTGCGGCTTACTAGGCGCCAGTTAGGAAGGAGTTATAGGGACTGCGGTTACCCAGGAGCAGTTAGGGGAGGGCGCGCTCCGGGAGGAGTTATAGGGTGAAACGCGTTGTTGGTGGTTACTGGGCAGTTAGGAGTGAGGGACGTTATAGGGAAGCGGTTTTGACAGGAAGCAGTTGGGGAGGAGTTATATGGGAATGCGGTTATAGGGAGCCAGTAGGGGAGGAGTGTTATAGGGAGCCAGATTATATAGGAGCAGTTAGGGGAGGAGTATAGGAGCGCTTACAGGAGCAGGCTAGGGGAGCCGTTTATAGGCCAGCGTTAGGGGAGGAGGTATAGGGACAGCGGTTCAGGGAGCAGTTGGGGAGGAGTATAGGGAGCAGTTAGGGGAGGAGGTTATAGGGACGCGTTCGGAGCAGCTAGGGGAGAAGGTTGAGGGCGAAGCAGTGGTTTATAGGAGGAATATATACTAATAAATAATTGAAAGTGGATGATAATTATGTAGGTAGGTGATGGGCACGTTAAAATAAAACTCACACAATTGCTTGCGTATGAGGTATCCACAGTGGACCCCAAATTCCTTGGTTTGACTGAAGCTCACTCCCATCGACCAGGATACATAGACCGTGAGAATGCCCTTTAATGATGTATCAATAATGAAGTAAGTATAAATCCTTCTCTTGTATTTGTGGTACTGAAAATATGCTGTATTCTGACTGGGCTGAACTCAGCAGACTTGTTAAAAGGTTTGTGCAATCCCAGGGTCAAAGTTGGAAACGAATATGTCACCAAGGGTCAAACTGTGGATCACGGGTACTGATATTATATAAACTGAACCAAAGCTCTCTCTCGATATTAAACTGTAGATAACACGCAGATGACGTCTATAATGGCTGTGGGCAAATCAACTCCGCGTTCGTCCTGTTGCTGCCAGGGCACCAGAATGTGAACGCGATTGGCCAAGTCCGTTTGCTATGAGAAGCTGTTCCGGTGGATTGGTGACACTGTGATAAAACAGAAGCGGGACCACAAGTTACCCCGTCCGCACTTCATTTAGGCGTTGCGGATATCGCGGGATTGAAATCTTGGAGGTTGGGCATACTGAGGAACGAAGTATTGCTTGCTCAGGGTTTTGTGTGAATAAGGACAGCGCTGGTTGGTGGTTCGTTTGTAACATTAACACAAAAGTGAACATCAGAGCGGACAAAGTGAAAGGGCGCACATACTAAGGACCAAGTGAAAGGGCGCACATACTAAGGACAAAGTGAAAGGGCGCACATACTAAGGACAAAGTGAAAGGGCGCACATACTAAGGACAAAGTGAAATTACGGCGCAACATACTACGGACAAGTGACCAGAGGGCGATACATCTAATGGACCCAAAGTGATTAAAGGGGCACATTACTAAGGTAACAAGTGACAGGGCGCACATGACTAAGGAACAACAATACGTGAAAGGGAGCACATACTAAGAACAAAGTGAAAAGGGCGAACCATACTAAGACAAAGTGAACCGTGACAGAAGGGGCGCCACATATTTACAAGGCAAACGGAGGAAAGGGCGCACTTAACTAAGGCAAAGTGAAAGGGCGCACCATACTAGGACAAGTGAAAGGCGTGCTTCGCACATACTAAGGACAAAGTGACTTCCTCGGCCGCGCCACATTATCTAAGGAACCTGCAAATTCAAAGGATCTGCTTTTTGCACGACAGGATGGAGCAACAAGCAATACATCATAGGGAATATTTTAATAATATGTTCTCGGGTAAGATATTTGTTTCTGTATGTAGTATATATATCTCTTATAGTCCTTGTGTACAATATAGTTGAAGCTACTTCCTTACACACACCACACCCCACACACACACACAACACACACACACCAAAAAAAAAAAACACACAGACAACACCGAACACCACACCCCACACACCAAACACAAAACGAACACACCACACACACACACAACAAAACCAAAACACACCACACACACACACACACACATCGAAGGGCGGCAATTATTCCAAAGTCTGATGTTGTATGTAGATAAAATGAACCCCCCCACTTTCTTATTGGCGTGTCAGGCCCTCACCGCGTGCTCTCCCCAAACGACTATAACACGAACAACCAAAATGACAAAGAATGTCTTGCAATAAAGCCTACTGTATTTATTTTGGTTTACAATATGCCAGATACCTTTACTTCAAGTCTTGCCACCACTATACTGAACTGAGTTTGACCAACGTTACATGTCATAGTAAAGTGGGAATAGAGGAGAAAAGAGAGGAAAGGGAGGCTTCACTTTATGTACATTATTCAATCCGAGTACTCGCTCCGGCGCTTCCCAGTGCGTACGTTAATCGGGCACTGAGGTATTGTCTGTAGTACCTGAGTCTAATACATGCTCCTCGGTCCCATTGTTCAGTTGGTACGGGGTAAGGATGCCCCGGTCTGTTGCCGTATACCCTGGCGAGGTCCACCATATTTTGGGTCATACCACCATGATCACCTTGGTGCTACCTTGACAGTTCCTTGTTAATGTGGCCGGGTTGCATGTGTTACATTAGGTATAAACCTGCCTCCTTTGGTCCCATTGGTACATTTAATGCCGGGTTATGCCTGTGGGACATAGCCTTACATACATGCTTAAGGTCCCATTGCTGCCTACATAATGCGGGTATGCCTGTAGTTACATAGTTACAACATGTGACGGGTACTCCGCGGCTGGTATATGACTGTTGTTACATAGATACAACACTGTGCCGCGTAATGCGGGGTTCGTTATGCCATGTGGAGTTACATAGTGAAATTTACATGGCCATCCGGTTCCCATGGCGTAGGTTTAATGGCGGGTTGTATGCCTTAGTTACAATAGTTAACACATGCGCCTCGGTCCCATCTGCGTTACGTTAATGCGTGGCTAGGCCAGGTAGGTATCATAGTACAGTACATGCTCGAGGTCACCTAGGAGGACGTTGCGGCAGGGGAGGCCTTTTTTCTGCCTGTGTTAAAGAGTGATTTGAGACAGGCAGACTTTTTCGGTTCCTATTGGTACATAATGCGGGGATGCCTTGGGTTACATAGTTACATACTGATCGGTACCCATTTGTTTACATTAATGCCGGGTTATTGCCTTGTAGTTACTCGTTACCCCTACTATGCTCCTTGGTCCCTTTGACCGGAGGTTTAATGCAGGGGGGATTATTCCCCGGTATGTCCTGTAGTTACATAGTTAATACATGCTATGAGTCCCATTGAGTACGTTAATGCGGGGTATGGCCCTTGGTATGCCGTAGTCCTGTCATTCTCGTTTGTAGTTACATAGTACCAAATGGCTCAGGTCAAATGCCCCCGTAAGTTATATTGACTCGGATGCGTCCCCTTTTGTTTGCCTGTGTACATAGTGATATTACATGCTCACTTGGTCTCCAACTTGAGTACATTAATGCCGGGATGCCGGTGTTACTAGAACATACATCTCCCGGTCCCATCTCGTACTAAGCGGCGTATGCCGTGGTACAGTTACATTACATGCTCCGGTACCATGCGTACGTTAATCACGGGGTGTGGCTGAGTTACAACAGTTACATACCATGCTCCGGTACCATTGAGTACGTTCATGAGGGTATGCCTGGAGTGAAATAGTTACCTAATGTCCGGCGTACAGGGAGGAAGGCGGAAGGAAGCGCGGGACAGGAAGGTGAGGGAAATGACCCGGGAAAGCAAAAGCGAGAACCTTTCGGTACAAACTTGAAGTAACGGTAATGAGGTGAGTATGACGGTGGGAGTGTTAAATTAGTTAAATACCCATGCCTCGGTCCCATGCGTACCCAGGTTAAGCGCGGGGGGCGAGTATATTGCTGTGCTTACAGTTTACATACATTGCTCAGGGGTCCCGATTGCGAAGTTCATACGGGTGGGGGCCTTTAGTTACAAGTTACATACATGCTCCGGTCCCATTGCGTACATAAGGCCGGGTATGCCATCGTCAGTACGTAGTTACATAGCATATGCTCCCGGTACCACCATTGCGTACAGTTAATGGGCGGGTATGCCTTTGCTAGGTACTAGTTAAAGAATAGGAAACGGGTGGGTAGATCCCAAACAGTGGTTAGGGGCAATTGGGTTGAAACCGATTGAAGGTGGTGAGGCCGCAAGGAGGAAAGGGCCCTGTGCGGTCAGGTCAGCAGCACATAAAGGCAGACGCCCCTCCCTCTCAACGATTTTTCACCCGAGTTTCCCATTGCGTTAAGTATAATGCGGGGTATGGCACGTAGTTTTACATAGTTACATACATTGCTCTCCCCAGTTCCATCGGCGTACGTTTGTATTAAGGCGGGGTCCTGCCGGTCTAGTATGGGAAGACGGAAAGAGGGAAACCCCAACGAATACGGGGCAGCTCCCCCGTCCGCGGTGTCCACTTGCGTACGTGAATGAAGGGGAGGCATTGTAGGTACAGAAAGTAGGGATCAACTACCAAATTGACTCAATTTGGTCAAAATGCGTACCGTTAATGAGGCGGCGCGGTATGCTTGTGTAGTTACATAGTTAGCATACAGCTATGGGTCACCATTGCATACGAAGTGTGGGTATGTATGTAGTTACAATAGTTACATTACATCTGACTCCGGTTGCACATTGCGTACGTTAATGCGGGCGGGCGTATATTGCCGTGTAGTTAAATAGTTTACATACATGCCTCCGCGTACCATTGCGAGTTAAGGCGGTGTGGGGGTATTGCCTGTAGTTACATAGTTACATACGATGTCCTCTTTGGGTTCCCATGGTAACGCTTGTTTAAGCGGGCCGTTACTTTCTATGACTGTGTACATTAGTTACATACAGGCTACTCGTCCCCTATTTCGACGCTTAATTGGCGGGGGTATTATGCCTGTTGTATCATAGTGACATACACCCCTGCTTTACGGTTCCCATATGGCGTACGTCCTTTTAATGCGGGGTTCATTGCATGTGGTTAAATAGTACATTGACAGGCACGTGGGTCCCAGTTGCGTAAGTTAAATGCGGGGTATGCATGTTGTAGGTACACACTGTAGTTACACTACCCATGCTCCCCATGGTGCCCATTGGCATAGTCTACCACTGCGGTGGCGGCTAGTGCAGGTGTGTGCTTACACTAGTTACATACATGCTCCAGCGTTCTCCTATTGCCTGTACGTTTTAATGCGGGTGCGTTATGCTTTCGGTGGTACTATCAGTTACATACTGCTTCTGTTTCACCATTGCGTTTTACTGTTAATGCGGGTATGCCATGTTGGATCATCAGTTACCATAATGATCCGGTCCCTAATTGCGTTACCGTGAATGCGGGGGGTATGCTTAGTTACAGCAGTACATACCATTGCTATGGGCCACATGGTGTACGTTAAGCGGCCCCGGTTCCTTATGGCCGTTATACGTTACATAGTACATACAGCTCTGGTCCATTGCGTACGTTAATGCGGCGTGGTATGCATGCTATATTTTATATATAATATCTATCACAATCAATAAAGATCTCCAATGTTACGCTACGGTACCAGATTTGTATAAATTGCTCTCTCCTTTAGCTTACAGCTTGGAGGTCAGGCTGCTTTATCATACTTTCAACATATGAGAAAATGCAATCCCGTCTGCAACCATCCACATTTTGTTTGTCTGGATAAACACGAGGAATACAAGAAGGAAGGGATCCATGTGGGACTTCATGACTTTGGGATGGATTTGGCTACCTGCCATTGAGCCCCCTTGATACGAAAAAAAGTAACTGTAGCCTGCATTACCCCTGTGTATCTCTCTATACAGGGAGTTATATCATCTGTGTATCTCCTGTTACTAGTGAGTCTATATAACTCCTGTGTATCTCTATTGTACTATGTGAGTCTTATTATCTTAGACTGTATCCTTCTCTGTACAGTGATGAGACTTATATCCATCCCGGGTATCTCTGTACAGTGAGATTATATAATCCTGTGTACTCCTCTAGTACACCGTGAGCATTACTATCATCCCTGTGTTCATTCTCTATGACATGTGAGCTTTTATATCATCCTGGTACTCTTAGTACAGTTTAGTTTCCTCTCATCCTGTGTATCTCTAGTACCGTGGTAGTTATATCATCTGTGTATCTCTAGTACAGTGAGGATTTATATCCATCCTGATGTATTGCCTAGTACAGTGAGCGCTAGATAATACTGTATCTCTAGTACATGAGCCTTCATTCATTCCTGTGTATATCTATGGACAGTATGCTTATGCATCTCTGCTGCTATGCCTAGTACAGGGAGCTCTATATTAATCCTGTGGAGGAAAACGTCTGTCTCCTCTTCCATGGAAGTCCAGCCCGTTACTCCGATCCATGTTATACTTGCGTGTCTGTTGGTTGGGGCTAAAATACTTTTTTCATGATGACTTCATAGATGATTATCTGCTCTTTCAACACCAGAACCAGACAATTGGTTGACTCACAAACAATTATAAGTTTGGAAACTACCGGTTTCTTTGCAGCCAACTGGCGTAGTTTCTCATTGTGAAGAGATCTTGTCGCCTTTTTCCCAAGGTCGACACGTACAATCTTCGTTTCCAAGGAAAATTCCACAATAGCTGTTAGGACACAATCATCTTGGGCCAAGTGTAATTTACACCATGTTCCATGAAGCCCAATGTATTTGGGGTCAAAGGCTAAAAATGAGGTCACTTTCTCGCTGATTCATTACGAGGGAGGTGGACTACAACATCAAAGTGTGGCATGGAGAAATAGAAGGAAAAACAAGGACACCCTGAATGAAAGGTTGTTGGGACTATTATCAAAAATATCTCCAATTGAAAAGATCTTGGCCAATCTGAGCTACTACGCTCCTACACAGATGCTAGGTAAGCGCAATTGCAAAAAAGGTGGCTGATCCCTGCTCCTGTGACCGTATAATGATATGGGATTTACGCAGATCAATCGAACCAGATATAAGAACAGTCTTTGTTGACAATTATAAGAGCTTGGTCTGTATAGACAATTTGCGTGAGGGTGGGGGACGCCCAATGTAAGATAGCTCCCTTGTGCTCTCATATTCAGGGGGGCTCAACGCCAGTCTTCAAGGACCCCCCAACCCAGGCAGTTTAAGGGATATTCCCAGTTCAGCACTGGCGGCTCCACATGCGAAGGCGAGCAACCTGTGATGAAGAAGGGTACTAATTGAGGCCAAGTCTGTGCTGTGAAGTTGGTGTACCTTTAAACATGAATGGTGCGAGGGTCTCCTTGAGGAGTGTAAGTTTAGTTACCCCTGCATCGCCAGATCTCCCTTTCCCTTCGATCCTACTGTTTGGGATTGACTTTATAACAATTGATATCCCTCCCCCCCAAGCCAGCTTAGTCCCCCCTAATCAGCTGTGGATAGTACAAGGTTTGTTTTGTTTCCGAGTGATATACACGGGGTTCTCTTCTAGTTCGCAAAGGGGTAGATTCAGTTGGTGTTCTTCGCCGACCCCGCAATGTGGGATTGTTCTTTTTGTGATGGAACATGGCACGATTTCGACTTCTTGGCGGGATATACAATGGGCCCCTACCGGCTTCCTGACTACTAATGGGGCTGAGTTTAGCTTCAATAAAAACCCATCAATTGACACAGGCCGATTTTGCGTTTTTTCTAATGGCTAACATAAAGCGTTAGCCCTCGTTTTTTAGTGATATTTGGGGTCCATAAGTTTCTTAAGCACGCAGGTGATCTTTAAATTTCAAGATAATAATAAAACGGTGTACAAAAACAAAAACCAAAAGGGCCATTTGTGCATTTCAAGGCTTGTCTTTATCTAATGAATCGTATGGTGGGTTGTTACACCACGACAGACCCCACCTCAAAAAATGGCACGCCTAGCCAATCAGAATTGGGTGTCCTACCTTACAGACTAGAGTACCTTTGTCTGCCTCTGTTAGTGTGTAAGTTGGCGCTCTGATTGCTACTATATAAGATCAAGCCGGAAGAGGAAATGTCCACAGAGAAGGAGCAGTAACTCCAGAACAATACGGCTCGCTGACCTGGACGGGAGGATGTAGCAATTCTGACATGCCCACATTTCTACACATGACATGCCCACATTTCTACACATGGTATGCCCACAGTTCTACACATGACATGCCCACATTTCTACACATGGCATGCCCACACTCACACACATGTCATGCCCACACTCACACACATGGCATGCCCACACTCATACCCATGTCATGCCCACACTCACACACATGGCATGCCCACACTCATA
>WSYH01008628.1:417-28564 GCA_036426205.1 Ascaphus truei | reverse complement strand
GACACAGGAACAGGCTTCTGGGGTTCATTCCCCACATATCTCCTTAGCAGTGCAGCGCCTCCATCTGCCGTGGACTCCAGGAACTGAAGGTGATCTTCCACAGTAGAACATTACCTCTCCCCCTCCCAGTAAGGTCACGCACCAGGCAGGAGGTATATTGCAAATAGGAACAGGTTTATTATTGTACTCTGTAGTAACAGGAACAAGGCAGGATCTTCCCAATAGTCTCTCAGGATTCACAGAATTATGGTCCCTGGATCGCCACTACAGGCCAAGGACACCTGCAGCCATCCTAGCTCTTCCCAACCTCCCTTTTGGAGGCAGAGGTATGGTCAACACTCACTCTACCCCGGAGGGAAGAGCACATGGGAAGGCCCCAATCTCAGGCTCCCAGTTGTGTGACCTGCCTTCCTCAGAGGTGAAGGAACAACTCCAACTTTAGGGTGGTCCTGCCCTTAAGTACAGCCAGAGGCAGGCACCCCATTGTCACAGCTACAACAGGATGTACCACTCCCTGCTGTCACTCAAGTGCAGTACCAAAGGTGAGGGGGAAAACCCCATACCAACTACTGGCAACCTGATAGTACCAGGGTTTACTGCCAGCCCCAGGGCAGAATAGTAGTCTGAGGTGACCCTGCTACATATACATCTCTAAAAGCTTCACAATTACCATGTTGGTTCCCTTAAAGGTATGAAAGGTTACAACTAATTTACACTTCTCCCATACCAATTGGTTTCAACATTTGAAAACTGTTCTATATTATACTACTACTAATGTCATGATCAGTGGAACCATGGGCAATTAACCCCCGTGGGATATCTACACCCCATAATATACAGTAAGAGAGTTAAATAATAGGTACTGAATTATTGTGCTGGAAAAATTCAATATGCAGTGCTGAATAAATCCAAAATAAAAGAAAATTTATAATATTATTATTATTGTTGTTATTTGTTAATTTATTTTTCAGTTTCTTAATGATTTTTAGTAACACAGCATTTAAAAACATGTCATCTTTGATAAATACATTTCAATAATGACAGTATTTTGAAGAATTAGCAATTTTGTTAGCGAATTAATAATATATGTTAATTTTCTCTGTAGAGCTGAATATGTTGTTATTGTTATATTATCTTTTCGAGGTTTTGTGATGATGCAAGTTGAATTGGACAGAATGGGACAGACACAAATGCAGACTTCGAGATCTCAGTTTAGGTTCATATTTTGGCAAGATGTATAGAAGTCATGTTCCTATTACCCACAAAAGTTAATTGATATGCTGTATAGACGATTTGGTCAGGCACAGAATTGACGGCTCCATTTCTTTGTTATTTAAGTTTATGTTTTGAGAGCACTTTCCAACGTTCATTTCCAAACCTAGAGTTGGGCAATATTCTGTTATGATAGCCATAATAAAATAACAACAAGTCGTTATGCAGAATATTTTATTGTGATATTACTGTAGCAGTCAGCAATGAGAACCCCTCAAACCCACTTTCGCTCAGCAAATATAGTCCTCTCTTAATAGGATAGCCTCACCCCATGATCTGCTTTGTCTGTCCCGTCTCTTAATCCCTTTCATACAGATGGAGCGGCCATTATTTTAACAAATCACGCGGTGTATACCTCGGAATACCCATGTCATGGCGCAGGATTGCTTCCAACCGTGCCGCCTTAAGACACGAGTGCAGAAAATGGCATTTTAGTGTTCTGGCTTTTAAACACCTGAAATTGACACATTAGCACAGTACTGTACACATTACAATTCATTCATTTCATTGCATTTAATTGCACACAATCCATGAAATTCTAACAAAGCCACCGCGATAAACACGTGTGCCTGGGGCGATTGGCCGCGTTCATGCCTTGTGGAGTACAGCAGCGTACACGAAAACGGTGCTGTGATTTCTTAAAATAATGGCTGCTGCATCTGTACCTCATCAGAGAGATTCAAAATAAGAAGTAGCATAAGTATTTTTTTTTGTATGTAATGTATTTAAAAACACATTACAACTATAATAAATGTTAATAAATGCATTGAAAAGTATGTTTTAATATTTATCATGAAACAAGTTTGAAAGAACTTAAAACTGTTAATTATATATTAACAAGTTTTTTGTGTGTTTACTGTTTTTTACATGTATGTCTTATTTATGCCTCTTATTAAACAGATATTGTTATAAATATCGTTATCGTGGGAAAGTTTGTGTTATTGCCCAACCCTATGGAAGCCTACCCAGTGATAGATGCCCGACTTAAAAAGGAAGAGTGTGAGGATAGACTCTTTCAAGTAAAAGCTTTTAAGCTCAACATAATATACCGGTGCTTTATTAAAGTTCCTTAAATATATCTTAATTTTATGTTAACAACAATTCTCATAATAAAACATGAATTTTAGAGCATACACTTTTCTTTTGTATTACTAGTGAAACAAATTATATTTTTTTAGCAATAGAGAATGAGCAAAATGTTTATATGCCATTGTACACGATGGAGCATTTCCTCTTGAGAAACATGATGAGCCAGTTCTTCAAAGCTTGATGAAGATGTCATAATATTCTGTTTACTCCAACACAACATTTTGTCTTAAAGTGCCGGTCAGAACCTCAGTACACAGCATTTAATATGTATGTACCATACAGTATGTATATTTGTCTTGATATTGTGCCAACAGTACACGCAGTGCTTTACTAAGTAGACCAAACAAAGATTTTTTTTATAAAACAACATGTATTTTGAAACATAAAATAACAATAGAAAATGTACCAAAGGGCTTAGAATATAGGAGGTACTGTATGTTGGGAGAATTACAGTAGGAGAAGGTATTAGTGCAGCGAATAGCAGTGTCTCTACAGTACTTAGAATATGGGAGGTATGTTGGGAGAATTACAGTAAGAGAAGGTATTAGTGCAGCGAATAGCAGTGTCTACAGTACTTAGAATATAGGAGGTATGTTGGGAGAATTACAGTAGGAGAAGGTATTAGTTCAGCGAATAGTAGTGTCTCTACAGTACTTAGAATATGGGAGGTATGTTGGGAGAATTACAGTAGGAAAAGGTTTTAGTGCAGCGAATAGCAGTGTCTCTACAGTACTTAGAATATAGGAGGTATGTTGGGAGAATTACAGTAGGAGAAGGTATTAGTGCAGCGAATAGCAGTGTCTCTACAATACATTAATGACAAAGGTTTAAGGTGTGAGAGAGCAGTATAGATAATGGCTTCTCCATTTTGGCTTTATTTTTGTTAAATAAATCATGACACAGTGTAATATGTCATGTGTTGTTGTTCATCTGAGGTTGTATTTAACTAATTTTAAGACCTGCTAAGGAACAGATGATTGTTATTATGTCCTGATATGTAAAACCATGGACCCCCCCCCCCCCCCAGTCAGTCACCCCTGCCCCGGTCAGTCAGTCACCCCTGTACCGGTCAGTCAGTCACCCCTGCCCCCCTCTCTCTGGTCTCCCCCCGTCTCCCCTCTCACTGGTCTCCCCCCTCTCCCCTCTCTGGTCTCCCCCCTCCCCCCTCTCTCTGGTCTCCCCCCTCTCTCTGGTCTCCCCCTCTCTCTGGTCTCCCCCGTCTCCCCTCTCTCTGGTCTCCCCTCTCTCTGGTCTCCCCTCTCTCTGATCTCCCCCCTCTCTGTCCTCCCCTCTCTCTGGTCTCCCCTATCTCTGGTCTCCCCCGTCTCCCCTCCCTCCTCTGTCTCTTTCTCTCTCCCTCCTCTGTCTCTTTTTTCTCTCTCCTCTCTCTGTTTCTTCTCTCTCTCCTCTCTCTGTTTCTTCTCTCTCTCTCTCCTCTCTGTTTCTTCTCTCTCTCTCCTCTCTCTGTTTCTTCTCTCTCTCTCTCTCTCCCTCTCTCTCCCTCTCTCTCTCCCTCTCTCTCCCTCTCTCTCCCTCTCTCTTCCTCTCTCTCCCTCTCTCTCCCTCTCTCTCCCTCTCTCTCCCTCTCTCTCCCTCCCTCTCCCTCCCTCTCCCTCCCTCTCCCCCCCTCTCCCTCCCTCTCCCCCTCCCTCTCACTCTCCCTCCCTCTCCCTCTCTATGTATCTGGATATCTTATTTACCCTATATATCTTAACTGTCCTATACTACACCAAAATAACTTATACTGCTTTCTTCCAGATCTGTCTCAAGCTTCACACGGAAGACATCGGAACCCCCCCTAACCCAGAAGACAGGTAGGGAACACCTCCCCTCCAACTTATAACATTGCGGGAATGAGGTACCTGGACATTGAGAGACTGCGGATCAGGTAAGATCCCAGGCGGGATTGCTGCTTTAGATATTGTGAAGCGGGGACGTCCAGACACTGGTTAAGGGGTTCAGAAAACTAGTCATTCACCTGTGGCTTTATTTCTAGATCCGACATTTACACACACACACACACACACACACACACACACACACACACACACACGTAACAAGGACTAATTGTAGTATAATGTAATAAATACATTCGTCAAAAACGAATGTTGTTCTGACTAGGAATTTATTAAATGTATTTTATTTATATATTTTATTTTAAAGCGGGGTTGGGGGCGGGACTAGGGGCGGGGTTGGGATGGGACTAGGGGCGGGGTTGGGGGCAGGACTAGGTGGCGAGTAGATTTTTTGGTTGGGCGAGTAGATTTTTTGGTTGGGCGAGTAGATTTTTGGGTGATTTGTCGAACACTGTATATATATATACGAAAAAAAGAAGAGAGAGTGCACGCCCCATAGCGTATAAAGATAACATGTATTGGGAAGGAGGGAAGGGAGGGAGGAATCGCACTCACAAGAGTCATTACAATTTAGGCATTTGTGAAAATCAATATCACCGCCAATCCATTATGTCCACAGCAGTCCAAATGTGTTGTCCACAATAGAGATCTTGCTCCTTAGAAGCAGGAGATGATTGACTGCTGAATGACAGGAAACGACCCCTTGACGAACTCACAAGAGCTCCGCAATAAGCCTCCAAAGCATCCTGGATATCACAAGGTATATGTTGGAGTGCCCCTGTGGGCTCCAATATATTGGTAGCACAAAAAGCTGTTTAAAAACAAGAATCCTTGAACATGCGAGAAATATAAGAAATGTCATGGACAAACATAGTGTACCTCGTTACTTTAAAAGTCATCATGGTAGTGACTTGAGTTTGATGAGGTACAAAGTGGTGCAAGTTGTACATCTAAATAGAAGAGGGGGAGATAGGATTAAGGCCCTCTCTAAGGAGGAGACGTTTTGGATATACCAAATGAGGATTCTTGCCTCCTTGGGCCTTAATGAAGAATTGGATATCTGGTTATTATATTAACTGGAATTTTAGACTTTTTCATTAGTTTTTACTATATTGCCTATTGGCAATTACATTTGTGTCTAATACACACTTTGTGGGGATTTTAAATAATTTTATCATTTTTTGAAGGTTTATATATATCTTTATATATATTTTTGTGTCTATTGATTATTGACCCTATTTTATTATTTATATTTTTAGTGTTAATTGTACTAAATAGATGGCATTGTACCTCTATATACTCTAAATCCATTTACGTCATTTTCTGGTCAGTTTGAATCACTTCCAGGTAAGATCCCAGGCGGGAAAATTGTGAAGCGGGGGCATCCAGACACTGGTTAAGTGGTTCAGGACTATTTGTCATTCATATCTGTCTTTTATTTCTAGATTAGTGAGGTCATCTGACACACACACACACACACACACCTAATTGTAGTAAAGTATCAATGTAATACAATAAATAAACTTATGTAAAAAAAGAATGTTATTAGTTCTTACTAGGAAATTATTCAATTTCTTTTTTTTAAATGCGGGGCTGGGGCGGGGCTAGGTGGCAAGTAAAATTTTTGGTTCGACGAATAGATTTTTGGGTGATTTCTCAAGCACTGTATATCATATACTTTGTGGGGGAAAAGGACAGCTCCTTACAACCTTGCATTGACTTTCAGGAAAAAAATTGGTACTCACTATTGTTGACTCCAGAGCTCCTTTAGAGATTATGGTCTGCCAAGATCTTTACAAAGCTTGATCTCCCGGGAGCTTACAATCAAGTTTGTACGAGGAGATGAGTGGAAGAAGGCCTTCTGAAACCGCTATGGACACTATGAATATTTGGTCAATCCAATTGGTGTCTGCAATGCTCCAGCCACCTTTCAGCATTTAATCAATGATGCTCTTTGAGATCTCCTCGACCAGTTTGTTGTTGCGTATCTGGATGACATCCTGATTTTCTCCGATAATCTCAAGGCCCCTCAAAACATGTCTGAATGGTCCTGGAACGTCTTTGTTGGCATCAACTATACATCAAGCTTGAGAAATGCGAATTTGAAAAGACCTGCATGCAATTCACTGGGTATGTTATCTCCCCAGATGGTTTAAGGATGGATCCTAGTAAAATTCAGATTGTGGGGAAATGACCTATTCCAAAAAATGAAAAAAGATGTTCAGAAGTTTCTGGGCTTCGTCATATTCTATAGATGCTTCATTAAAAATGTATTTGGTCTAATTGCTCCCGTTACTCAACTCACCCGAAAAGATGTTCCGCTTGAGTGTTCGCCGGAAGTTAGTTCAGCTTCCGAGAAACTGAAGTCTCTCTTTACTTCTGCTCCTGTCCTCGTTCATCTGAATCGTAAACTTCCATTCATAGTGGAAGTTGATGCTTCCGACTACGGCATGGGAGCTATCTTTAACCAAAAAATTGGACCAAAGATGGTCCTTCACCCTTGTGCGTTTTACTGTTACTAAAGGTCACCAGCGGAATAGAACAATGACATCAGGAACAAAGAACTCTTGGCCATTAAGGATGATGTCTTTGAGTGGAGACACAAACTAGAAGGGGCCACTCCCCCAGTTACCGTCCTTATGTATCGTCAGAATTTAGAATTTATCCAATAGAAAAAAAAAAGACTGTCAGCCTGACAAACTCAAACGGCTCTATTCACGTTGCGATTTAAGTACCTGATTTCGTACCGCCCTAGTCCCAAGAATGGGAAAGCAGATGCTCTATCCAGGAGTAGCCAGGTCCCTTCTGTCCCGCGACCCCCCCCCCCCCTCGTTACCTCCGCTGCCGGGGGTCACTCGATAGACCCGCCGGCACTTCTGGAGGGTGGGGATCATGCAGGGTTCGCTTCGGCGCTCCGCAGGTTCCCGGCGGCTCCCGTGCAGGGCGCCGCCATCTTGAATAAGTCCGCACATGCGCAGTAGGCTCCGGCGGCCCCGACGAGTTGCGCATGCGCAGTGGCAGCCCGCGAAACCCTAGCCTACCAGGGAAGGCTCTTTGACGGGACTACGAGTCCCATGAGCCTTAGGGGACCCCACGTGATGCCAGGGAGCCAATAGGGCTTAGAATCTCCCTGCTGAGGAGATTTTGATACATTTCGTGCACTGAAGGAGCCCACGTTAGTCAGGACCAGGAAGAGCTAGGGGAAGGAGGTGAGTGCAGGGGTCTGTGACCCACTGCATTAGGCCAGCAGCCCCATAGGCCCCAGTTAGGTCCTGAGCCCTTCACAGCTTGTGGTGCTACAGGGACAGGCCCTAGGTTAGGAACCTGTCACATTAGTACCAGTGTTAGGGACACAGCGGACGCTGAGCTCCCAGAGAAGAGGCTTGAGCTCAAGCCTACGCCCAAAGAGACACAGACTATCTCCAGGGTGGGATCGCCCCTGGCGGACCCTCGTGCAAGGAAGCACCGGATCGCAGACGAGATCACCAAGCGGCGGAACCTTTTTGAAGTTGCTTGCAGGCCCGAGTGCAGGAGCACTCGGCAGGTACCTTTATAAGTGCACCAACGAATCACCTAAATATATATCTATACTCTCACATAGTGGCAGCGCTGACCACAGGACAAAGGGGTTAACTGTGGACACGGTGTGGGGATACACGGTGGTGGGTGCAAGGTACACTCCAAGTGGAGTGAATGACATTGGTACTACAGTACATAGTGTGGAGTTACCCCCTAGGGGGAGTATTATTATAAGTACACAGTAGTGATTACTAAAGTCTGTGATAAGCGTGTACAGTGTGATTATTCCTGCATATATATAAACTGGTTATATACATCTCTGTGTATGTACTTATTGTATATGTGGGTCCTGTGTAGGCAACCTTCTACATTCCTAGAACCCTACACAGGTGGAGGCGCAACAAACCAGATCGAGCCGAAGGACTCGCACCAGGTTCCCAACAAGCAGAGGCTCAGGCCTCTTGTGAACCTACAGGTATATGCACCACACCTGGTAACACATAGGTTTCCACCCACACACTATATCTGTGCTTGGGATAGAAGGAATATCCGTTACACAGGTTATCGCCTAATGCTTGTTCAAGCCCAAAATGTGGAGAGAACATTTTCTTGGCGTCACCTTTTCCACTGATCTCTCACAGATTAAGGGAGCCTATACCAATGACTCATTTCTAAGTAATCCCAATGGAATTTCGATTTGATTCTGCAGGATGGCCTCTTGATCTTTCAAGGCTGTCGGTTGTTCCAGAAGAAGTAAGATTAGATGTCCTCCAACTAATGCACAGCTCTAGATCTGCCGGTTATCCAGACATCCAGAAGCTTTTGTACCGCTCTTTTTGGTGGCCCAAACTGCCACGAGATGCCTGTAAATATATCCTTTCTTGCAAAACCTGCACCAGGACCAAAACCGCTCGATCCTCCCCTCTAGTCTTATTACAGTCACTCCCAGTGCTTACATGTCCTTGGGGGTTCATCTCAATGGACTTTGTCATAGAGCTACTTCTATCTAGTGGAAACGATACCATCCTGGTAGTCGTGGATCGGCTCACACAGGTGGCTCATTTTATTGCTGCCCAGAATCTCCCTGCAGCGGATCAGACAGCCGAACTGCTTATACAGAAGATTTTCTGCCTTCACTGGGTCCTGATGAGATCGTGCCTGACAGAGAGGTGAGTTCACCTCAAAATTCTTGAAGACTTTTTGTTCCACCCTGGGAGTTAAGCTAAATCTGTCCTCCTACTATTATTACCCCCAATTCGACAGTCAGACTCTGAATCAGTACCTGCACTGCTTTCTTTGCCACCTCCAGGATGTCTAGTCCAATTTCTTGCCAGGTGCCGAGTTTTCATACAACAATGCTCAGCATAGTTGATGCAGCAAAGCCCCTTCGTTTCTAACTATGATTATCGCCCTACCTTCCTGTTTTTGGTCATATTCTGGCCATTACAGAAAGACTTGCCACATTAAAGGAAATCCAAGAAACTCTAAAGAGCCTTGGAGGCTCGGGTACAGTACAAGAGACCTGTGGATCAACACTGCAGACAGACCTCAATGTTTCATTTCAGAGATAGGGTCTGGCTCTCTACAAGAAATCTATGGCTGAAAGTTCCCACCATGAAGTTGGACCAAAAATGCCTAATTAAAATAGCATTCATTAGTGCAGCAATCTCTTTCTTGGAGCTCTCCATCTCCCTAAAGTTTCACCCATTGTTCCACATTTCCCTGCTGAAGCTGTTCTGGGAGAATCCCTCTCCTGGGTGCACTCTTCCTCCTCCTAACCCTCTCCAGGTTGATGGTTAAGAGGTGTTCATCGTGGAGAAGATCCTGGACTTCAGGTTGCATAGGACGGGATGGGGGGACTACAGTACCTGGTCTATGGTCCCAAGGAGAGTACTTGGGAGCCAAAGGAAAATGTTTATGCCCCATGGATAGTAAGGGCCTTCCAGGGAAGATCCCTTTCTCGGCTCTGCAGTGTATCGTCCCTTGGGAATAAAGTCATTTTCCTGACAGGGTTTGAACTCAGGTCTCTGTACTTCCTAGCCTGTAGTTATGACAGTCTGCCACCTGGACTTGTCTTCTGCCTGCTGCTATTCTTGAAGATAACTCTGTACCTACCATTTATCTAATACCCTGCACGTGTCCCCTGCTTGCAAAACAACCCTATGCAAACCTCCCCTTCCTGTTTATTGCGGCTTTCCCCACTACTCAAGCTCGCTGCCACCGCTCTTACTACTTACTCTTTGCTATGTTCCAGAACCTGCTCAGACTTCCATTTGTTTGCGTCTCTCCAGCCCTGATCACTACCTGTTTACGTACCATCCTTTTCTTCAAAAAGGTAAGCGGAGCGGTGGAGCACACCATGTAGAGAAGAAGAAAATTCTATGTAGCCATGCATAATAATGACTGCATACATCTTCCCTGTTGGCAGTAAGTCCTGGTAAGTACAGGCCTGCCAACAGTAGTTATGGAGGTTTTCCCTCCCACCCTGGTGTGGTGCCCTGTGTAAGGAAGGGAGTGGCTGCATGCTCTGAGTCCCTGGATAGTGACATCAGAGATGCGCCTGCCCCCTGAGGTATAAAGGGCACAACACTGTCAGTTAGTGTTGTTGGCAAAGTAGTTGCAAGTGTTAGCCAGCAGTTGTGTGAAGCGGTTGGAGGAATACTTTTGTGACCCTAGTGCTGTAACTAGCGGTGGCAGAGTGACCGATCAAGTCTGTCTAAGCCACACTGTGTCCAGGGACCTGGCGCAGTGGTGATCTCCCTAGTAGAAAGGGAATCCCACTTCAATACGGGAGGGCGTACCTGGCAAAGGGACAGCACGGAGAGATGTGCGGCTAGAGCCGGCAGCTGCATGGGGCAGTCTGCTACATCCCAACCTACAATAAAGATGTCATGTTCAAAGAAACCCCCACTGTGTGAGTGTGAGATTACTCAACAGTGGCAGTCACCACCGAGAAGGAGTTCCTCACCAGGACCATCTCCCTGCGGAAGCATAGATCCTGATGAGGTGGAGGCGCTGCACGAAGTAAGTTGGACTCGTAACCACTACCTCAGATACCTGTCCTGCTGCCATCCTCTATAACACCAAGCGGGAGACTCAGGAGTCCTGTTACTTGCAGGTGCACCACCACACACGACCTTGTAATGGGGACCGGTTAGACCACACGGGCCAATGTGAAATTGAGTGGGTCAGACAAGGGGGGTCCAGCCGTTACATCTACATAGTGCAATACTGTGTGCACATAAACTTGAGCGTGTGATATAGCCGTCAAGATATCTACTCACAAAGGAGTGTTGGAAGTAAGCATATCCCAGTCAGTGGTAAGTAATGTCTCAGTAGTAGGTAGGATGTCAGGTGGTTCTGGTGATCTCAAGAAGAGAAACACAACAATAGTGGAGACAAAAATGCAAAGATGTAAAAATTATTATATAAAAACCTTTGAATTCATGGCTTACACAAAATCAATTCATTAGAGCATCTGCGATCTCACCGCTCTTGTATATGTGGGTAAGTCTCTCTCGCACATACGCACACGTCACTTCATGTTTCAGCCTGGCGCCAGCCCTGACCTCTGCATGTTTATGACCAGTCTTTGCTTGCCACCAGCCTGACCTGTTTACCGACCATTGTTACCTGACTGCTAGCCTGTCCCAGCCACTGGACTCCAGCTCTGCAGTCGCTCCCCATTACACACAGTATGGCCATCTAAGTTGTGGTTTGCCTTGATTCACCTTCTCAACAAAGGCCCAACTAACTAATTAGGGATCACCCTCAATTGTTTTCAGGAAAAGGATGACCTCCTAGAGGTGCTCCCATAGTTCACATGGATGGCGGCACAACTGGGAGTTTAGTTTAAGTTCCTCGGCAAGACCAGGTATTAGGAAAAGGTACAGCATAATGCGATCATTCAAAAGTTTAAATCTTTAGATCTCTTTCTTTGGATATTTTGTCTGATTCCTTGAGGTTAAAGGCAAATTATTTTTTCACTGCAAATGTGCTTAAAGTGATTATTTACAAGAAAATTGTGATGCTAAGACCACGAGTCTATGTTTATAGTGTGCTGTTCCTTCCTCCCACACGTTTTTGGAGACATGCACCTTTTTGAATTTATGGTATACATTGTATTATCTGGGATTTTTTTCTTTACCATTTTTGGAGTTTAGACTTAGACACACACACACACACACACACACACACAGCTCCAATAATCCAAAAACCCAGTTAGAGCTTAGTGTCAAAACGGTTTTATATTTCTTAACACCCAAGTTTCAAGAGGGTTTGGCAGCATCTACATTCAGGTTATACAGAGCGGCATTAGTACCGGACTAACACACTAAAACTAAAATTATATTTCTGCTTCCTTAAAGGGGCAACATTGTCTCGACCTCTTACGCACAAATACACTGCCACGTGGGACATTTAACCCCTATTGGTTTTCCTGTCATCTATAGATAACGTGTCTATAGATGTGATCTTTATCAATAAAGTTGTTATCCCTACTAGTCCTCGACTTTGCGAGCTGAGTGGAGCTCTCCCTGTTCCACATTTCTGATCCTGGTTAATACAGACTCCAGCAGGATCCCCACATTGTACTTAAAGGGAGAACAAAAACATGTACAATGAACACATCTCCTGTAGAATATCTCTTTCTTTCGGCCAGCATATATATTGCACAATTTAAAGGGCATTCCATTAGAGGGGCTGCGGCTACAAAAGCAGCAGCAGCAAGAGGTGTCTCTTCACCAATTATCATGCAAGCGGCCCGCTGCATTTCTACTCGCACAATCATGAAAAATTATTGGAGCCCTTCCGGATCAGAAAGGGTTCAGTCTGCCAGGGCAATCCCCAGGTGAGGGATATTCTCCCACCAGCTGTTGCTATGTAGCATGCTTCCCAAACAACAAGACAGAGTTTGCAGGAATCTATGGTCTCCAAACTTCCTTTGTTGTAGGGGAAAGAATTGGCACCTAGCAACAGCGGCCCTTCCCACCCTCCCAGTGCTGCTAGTGTATAGGCTGCCTTTAGATTCTTGTGTAACCAGTTTTTTCTGTGTCTGTTTCTAGGCTCGAACAGGGACCCAAGAGAGGATGGTCTGCCGGCCCCTATAGAAAACCCCAAATAGGCAGTCAGAGCGTTATATGGCATTGTAAAGTCCCATCAAGAACCGGACAGGATAACATGAAGATTCTCATTTCAGTTCATATCTCAGTTCTTCATGGTTAAAAACAAGTTCCTTGGTAGCTCATTAAAGAGTTAAAGCATCTCACGTGGAACGTGTCTTATTAAATAAGTTGATAATGTTTGGGGTTTTTTCTTTGTACTAGTAGGGTAACTCAGATCTTCAGATTATCAAGCTTTCGAAGAAATCTGCCACCCGTCACACGATAGGCAGTTGTGACAATCACAGTTTTGCCTGCAGCACTATTCTTCAGGAGGCTTGCGTTCCCACAGCTCTTTCTAGGTGGCAATCCTGTTCCATAGAACAAAAGAAGTTTGCAGATTATAGTTTCCTGCAAATTGGGTTCACTTCAAGGTAGGATCAAAGACTACGACACCTTAGCTAGTTGCTCCATATAAATCTGCAGCTGGTTGTAGATACCATTGGTCAGTTATCTTGCACACAGATATTCCCAGTTTTGGTTGAGCTTCTGTAGCTCCTTGCAATCATATGCCAGGCATTTAAAGCAGCAAAACGTGAAATCTTATGGGGTTTTTTTTTTTGTTTTTTTGCAATAAATCAGTTCTGTAGTATTAGATTATAGTTCTTTTTTTTCTACATTCAAATCTTAATGCCATTTTTAATTAGTTTTAATATACTGAGCATCTGATTTCTATAGCAGGTTTTAGCACACCACCACTGTTTATGATAATTTGTTGCCAATGTTCCCAGCAGTTTGAACTGTAAACTGTAATAATATATACGGTTACCTTGGTAATATAAGGATACATTGTAGCTGCTGAGTTAAACTGACTGAAGGATTGACTGAAACTTAAAGGCAGCCATTATGTTAGTCATACAATCGGGATTTTGACAGATTTATAACAGGAGCACTGTAAGAGATGTGTACAGAGGTATGCAAATGTAGACCGTTTAGGGTGAAATTAACATATGGCTTTATTAAGCCTATCCCTTTAAACAGCACAGCAAACAAAAACATACAAATACAACAGACACCTATCCCTTTGTAAGGGCTAACTTATGTCGTTGTTTGCAAACTCACAAACATGGATTCGTTTGGTAATGAGAAGTTTATTGCAGAGTATGATCATACACATTCAAAAGTCTATAATACTCTCTGCCAGGGAGTGTCCAAACAGCCTTTTTATACATGTTTGATTCCTTTGTTCAAAATTGATTACCAGGCAGGATATACTAACCACTCTGTGACAGGGTGAATGAACGTCACCAGCCATATACCTGGCAAACCTATGTTTAGGCTTGCAGTGCAGCAGTGACGAGGTTAAGTTTCAGTTGAGAAGGGCTGCTTAATTAGTCTGACCCCAGCTGCATAAGCAAGGTGTTTTAATAACCCCAGGCTGTACACACATGCAAGCTAGCTGGTCAGGAGACAGGACTGAAATACTGAAGAGATTACTGCTATAAGGTCTGTTTTTCAAAGTACATGTGTGATGAACTGTCTGTGTCCTGCATGCTGAAGAGAAGCTGCCTTGTTTTCTATGCTGAAGAGAAGCTATTTTGTTTTTGTCTGCTGAAGAGAAGCTATTTTGTTTTTGTATGCTGAAGAGAAGCTATTTTGTTTTTGTGTGCTGTATATTTTTAAGGCTCAATAAAGAAGCCTTATCAAGAGAACCCGCTTGTGTGGTTGCATGTACCCTGCAACACACTCCTTAATTCTTAAACCAATCATCTTACAGATCATTAAAACCTGGTTAAAACTGGCTTAAAACAGTGCTCTATAGGAACCCAGGTACAACCTTACACCAGAAATATGGGCGTTACTTCAGACACAGCCGTAAATCTACTGAGAGTGAAACTCTCCCATTCACACCACACACAAATCTTACACACAAAATTGATACTAACAGAACAGACAAAATGGAAACAGAATATTGCCTTCAATCCTTCTCCAGAGACCCCCCCCCCCCAGTCCATTTCAGTAATATATTCATTTCAACAGTATACTGATTTCAGCAATATTACTTCATCGCTTACTTCCCCAGTCCCTCTCTTACAAAACTGGGAGGAAAAGCCCCTTACCAGTCTATCACCCCAAAGTCTCATAAAGGTACCTCAATGCAGGTGGCCCTTCAAGTCAGTCTCTGGTTCTGGACGGACGGGTGTTTGTTGGGGGTCCAGCCTCTGGTAGGTTCCTGGGTTTGCTGCACCCTGGGAAAGAGGGCTGTTCCCTTGGTGTCCTGTTATCAGCACACAGTATCCTGTATGCTCAAGAGAGTCTCAGTGTGCTTGAGGGTCCAGCCTCTGGCAGGTTCCTGGGTCCTCTGCATCCAGGAAAGGAGGTCTGGTCCCCTTGTGTCTTGCTGTCAACACACAGTCCTCCTGTGTATTCAAGACCCCTCTCCTCATGTCAGCACCCTCGTGTGCTGAGGAAAATCTTTCTCCTCTGTCTCACATGAGGCTTTTTTTTACAGAGCTCTCACTAGTCCAGGTGGAGACTGGATAATTGAGTGGCTTCAATTGACCAGCTCCACGCTGGATTCAGAGCTCTGAGGCAGCTTTATCCAAACAGGGATAAGTCCCTTTTACAAGCACCAAACAATTGTCAGTGTAGGTAAGAATGTAGTATTATACATTGTCTCATGCTTTACATATAAAAAGAAAAGAAGTTGAAAGGGGGGGGGGGGAGGGTGTAGTATCGCTGCTTTAACTGCTGGTCTATTTTCAGGGGGTTCTCTTGTCTTCAGATGGAATGTACATTCCTAACGGAATTTCTCATTTCCTCATTCTACACTAAACCTGAGCTCACAAATAGACAGAACATTAACATGAAATGAGAACTTGAACCTTATGAAAGGGAGGTCCTAAGGCTTTTATACTATAGAGATAACTCCCCCCTTCCAGTGATATCACATACCAAAGGTGTTTGAAATGGGACAAAAAGATGATATACTCATGTAAAACGTAAGCCCTTAATAACCAGGCCCAAGAGGGTGGGTTACATATATGCTGGAGGTCAAAAGCATTTTTTAGTGACTATTTCATGTCTCATAAATTTGAAAAATTTGCATAAAAGTTGAAAACCAGTTCAAATAACGGCATAGATACAAATGACTAATTACAGACAATTGTGTATTTTTCAGTGTTGCCTTTGTTTAATTAATGAGGGGAGGACGATCCACAAGAGCAAAGCCTCAAGGGTGTGTAAAAGACCAATAAACACATATTGTCCTGCATGTTTTAATTGTATTATTTAAATATTCACTGCAAGGAAGGGGTTGAGGTTTGAAGTATGAGAAGAATAGCTCATACACAGATTTTTGTAACTGATTATTAGTTCAGTTCTTCAGATGGATCACAGGGGGCTCAAAGCGACATGCTGGCAGTAAAAAAAAGTTAAGGGGACTTACCTTTACGTGCAGCCCTCCTACAGCAATGGCGCCATGATATCACGTTGCCATGGCAACGGATCATCATATGACATCGTGGCGTAATTTGACGCCTGTCACCATGGTAACGTGACGACTGCTCCGGAAGCGGTAAAACCCCTCTAGAGAGAAAACACTCTCCCCCCCACACACACAACTACCTCTGTCTGTCGGCACCGGGATCCAACTTCCACAAAGCTGGAGGAGGGAGCTGGATGAGGGGGTTCCCGCACTCCCTCCTCCAGCTCCACCCTCCAGTCGGGTGGTAGTTGGATCTAGGGGCTGACAGGAGGAGGGAGCATGGGGCCCCCTAAGACCGGCCACACTGCAGGTTTTGAAAGAGACTTGAACACTTATCTCGAACCTGTTGAAAAGAAAAGTCAAAATGTTGATAAAGACGCATCATTCCCCCCCCCATCCACCTGATCGCTCTTATTTTTTACTTGGTACAAAATTATTACAGATCAGCCTGAGCCTGAGGAAGACACATTGCGCTTGAAAGTTTGCCTTTAAAATATATTGTCAGTCCAGATTAAAAAATATATATATATATATACATATATACATATATATGTAACGCCTGCTCGTGCCTGGTCTGACCCACCCAATCTCACATTGGCCCCTGTGGTCTATCCAGCCCCGTTACATGTCTGTGTATGGTGGTGCACCTGTAGGCAACAGGACTCCTGAGTCTCCCGCTTGATGGTATTGGGGGATGTCAAGCAAGACAGGTATCTGAGGTAGTGGGTGACGAGTCCTACTTACATCATGTGCAGCGCCTCCACCTCATCAGGATCTATGCGTATGCAGGTAGATGGTCCTGATGAGGAACTCCTTCTTGGTGTGAGGGCCCCAGGAGAGTAATTGCAGAATCACACCATGGGGTTCTCGTTAAACAAGCCATATTTATTGTGCGTGGTGATAAGGGCCAGCTGCCCCTCACAGTCCTTGTCTCAGCCGCACATTGTTCCGTGATTCCCTTTAAAAGGTATGCCCTCCCAATGGAGTGGGATTCCCTCTCCCCGTAGGGAGATCACCCCTGTTCCAGGTCCCGGGACACAGTTGGCCGTCTTTGGCTCTGGATTTCTATTTGATGCCACTAGTTACTGCACTAGTGGGCACCTTTAACTGGCTGCTTCACCTTCACCTTGAACATCAAACCGCAGCAACCTTTTCACACACTAACTTTAGGCAGTACAGTGCCTTATATTCCTTAGGAGGCAGGCACATCTCTGATGTCACTAATAATGGACTCAGAACATGTAGCCACTCCCATACATACATAGGGCACCTCACCAGGGTGTGAGGGCAAACCTCCATGATTACTGCTGGCATTCCTGTAACTTACCAGGTTTTACTGCCAGCAGGAGAGATGACTGTAGGCATTGTTAGACATGACTACACATATATATATATATATATATATATATATATATATATATATATATATACATATATGCAGTGTTCGACAAACCTATACATTTGCACGCCCCGGGCGAGTGGATTTAACATCGTGGCGAGCTCCTATTGGCCCAAGCAGCACACATGTGGTACTAGGTAGCGAGTAGATTTTTTTGTTCGGCGAGTAGATTTTTTGGTGATTTGTCGACCACTGCATATATGTATATATGTATGTATATATATATATATATGTGTATGTATGTATGTATGTATGTATGTATGTATGTATATATATATATATATATATATATATATACATGTAGAGTTATCAGTACCGTGTTAGCCGAGCTTCAATAATCAAAAAATAAATAGATGATACCGTTCTGTGGCTAACGAAATGCTTTTATTTGTGCGAGCTTTCGAGATACACTGATCTCTTCTTCCGGCAATGTTACAATGAATGAAGCAAGCAAAAGCTATACTATAAACAGTGTCTATTGGAATGTTATCTGTGCTGGTCCTTCCCCCGGTGTGGATGTGTTTTATGGCTGGAGGTGTCAAAAGGTTTCTGAAAGCAAGTGATGAAAGAGTGTGTATGTGTATCAGTGTGAATTAACATGAATGGAGAGCCCACAGTATATACAGTGCTTTACAAAAGGTGTGTGTGGAGTGGGAGCGGATATTCATACTTATACTCCTTGTTTTTCCATCCCTATACAACAATAGGGACCACATAGTATCCACACACACTTTTAGTTATGCTACTAACTTACACATTTCCACACCCACCCACACACCGTGTATATCCGCTATATTATATAAAAAACCTACTATTGAAATACTCATCTATTTTTGCATGATAAAGCCATACAAATGTTATGGTGTTATAGTACAGAATTATGTGAGCGAATCTTATGTACACGAAGGAATTAAAAGCACAATCATTTTTAGGTACTTTAAATTAAATCAGTTTAGTAAAATAATCCAAACCTCCTGTAAAATAACATTATTACTTGAGGTTAGTTGATCCCAGGATCCAGTTCTGGCACCTAATGGTATTAGGACAACTGGCTGTTATGAGCCTCATATAATACCACGTCATGGACAGAACACAATGCAAGGACACATTCTCAGGAGTAGGATTACCACTTTGTGAGCAGTCTACACCATTTTTTCAAACGTAGCCTTAACGTCCTAAAATGTGTATAAACTGCATAGTTTCATTTAAAACTAATGACACAACCTTTTTTAATTCTGTAGTGCACTGCTGGAGATAGACTTTGCTAAGAATTTCCTACATAAAAATAATGTAAAATGGCCACTGCCATTCACGTACAATAATGCATAGAGACGTTGCCATGGTAACCGCTGTCAGTGAAATAAAAAAACAGGTGGAAACATCCATTTTTTTTGTCAGAATGAGAATGTTAATTGCAGAGTATACACTGCCAACGTAATTTACAGCTTCTATTTTTTATACCTGAAGAAGAAACCTATGAGGTTTCAAAAGCTCTGTATAAAAAAAAATGCCTCAGCCTAACAAAAATCACTGCACTACTGTAAGAGATGTGTGCAGAGGTATGCAATGGAGACCGTTTTTAAGGTGAAATTTAAATAAGGCTTCATTGCCTGTTCCTCTAAACAAAACATCAAGCAAAAAGGTACATAAAACAATAAACGTCTATCCCTGTGTAAGGGCGAACTTTCTTCCCCAGTCCCTCTGCAAAGCTGGGGGAGAAAAGCTCCTTACCCACTTATCACCCCAAAGACTCAGCAGTACCTTAACGTAGGTGGCCCTTCACGTCAGTGGTATCCGGATCGGATTCCGGTCTGCAGGAGGGTCCAGGCATAGAGCTCTGGTCCCCTTGTGTCTTTCTCTCAGGACACAGCCCTCCTTAGGGCTGGGACCCGCTGCACCCGGCGGCGCGGGCGGCCGCGTGACTGTTCCCCACCAGCAGGGGAATCCTTCTGTGCCGGTCCCAGTCTCCCCTCGCTGCACGGCTCACTACGCGCTGTGACGCGTCAGCCGGCAGGGGATGCAAGAAAATTGTGATCCCGAGCGGTGACGCGTCACGTGGTGCGCTGATGAGCCAATCAGCGGCGGGGGCGGGAGCTGTCAGAGAGCTTCCTACACAAGGTAGGGGGTGGTGTGTGTGTGTCTCAGTGTCAGCGTGTGTGAGGAGGGCATTTGTGGGGGAAGGGGGAGGGAGCTGCTTACCTTCCAGCAGCCCGCAGCAGCTCCCTCCTGTCCTGCAGCCCGGGAGCCCGAGCCCGAGCCCGTGGAGGGAGGGGGGGGGAGTAGCGGATCCCTCCGCTCAAACCACGCCCCCACCTCCCACTCCCGCCCCCCTCCCGCTCCGGCTCCCACTCCCTACAGACCGCATATCGCGGTCTGTGTCTGTCGGCGCGCCGCCTGTCTGCAGTGACGAATGGTCACCATATATATATATATATATATATATATATAGTCGGAGTCACAACTGAAATAAAGAGAGCGAAGTCTAAATAAACGGTTGAATGACGGAGATTTCTCCTTGGCATCATTTGAACTTGAACTTGATTTTTTCCCCCTCACACTGTATATATATATATTGACATACACATATACAGATATACAGATACAAAGTCTCCTTTATATACAGAAGGGCCTTCAACGCTTCGCAAGATGTATAGATATTGTGGCTGTGCTCTGCATGATTTACATGTACTGTATGTTCATGTAACACCTACACTGGTGTGTGTGTGTGTATGTATATGTATTGTCCTGGAACAGGATTGTTTATTTATGTGTCCCCCCTTTTCAGCTCTGCCTGCTAGCCCTTTATATTTCAGTTTCATGTTTTCCCTGCTCTGAAAACTGACAGTGCCTGTGTAATCGATACATTATTGTTACATATTCCCTTCTTACACTGCCAGTAGCTGGTTGCCTTGCCAACCTCTGTAATTCCCCTGGCTAAGTGGACTTTTCCATTCTCCCCTGTCTGTATTCACAGATAGCATAGTCCTGTCACTATTCCTGTGTGACAAAGATTACTCACTTCCTTTTCCATCCTAAGCAGACTGAGTGAGTGTCACACTCGTGCTGCCTGCAAACCTGACAAGATCCCAGTACTGAGGTGGGAAAGGAGAACTCCACACAGCCACAGCAGCGGAGGCGTGACCGAAGTGTGGTATTTGAGCGAAGCCGGGGTTTGGGCCAAAGAAGAGGGTTAGTAGGGTACTTGCAGGGTCCTGGGTAGTAGAATCAAGAGTGGTCGTGTCCGTAAGCCAAGGTCTGGAGGTAGAGAGAGTTGCGTAGCAGAGTTCCGTTTGCCAAGTCCGAGGAGTAGAGAAGACAGCGTAGTCGCGTTCCATTTGCCAAGTCTGTGGGGTTAGAGAAGACAGCGTAGTCGAGGAATGCTAGGGTCGAGATCCAGAATATCGTCCAGGTAGACAATCACAAAGATATTCAGGACAACGCAGAAAATTTCATTCATGAATTCTTGGAATACGGCAGGGGCATTACACAATCCAAATGGCATCACAAGATACTCATAGTGACCACTGAGCGTATTAAACGCGGTTTTCCACTCGTTTCCTTCGCGGATGCGAATTAAGTTATAAGTTCCTCGCAGGTCAAGTTTGGAAAAGATGGTCGAACCCTGCAACCTATCGAAAAGCTCAGAGATCAAGGGTAGAGGATAGCGATTCTTAATAGTGATCTTATTAAGTCCGCGATAATCGATACAGGGGCGAAGGGACCTATCTTTTTTCCTTACAAAAAAGAATCCAGCTCCGGCGGGGGAGGAGGAGTTCCGAATGAAACCTTTCTTGATATTCTTGATATTCTTGATATGATAGGGAGAAGGAGCAGCTCAGTGAGTAAAGACACTGACTGGCACTGAGTTTGAAGCAGCAGAGCCTGGTTCAAATCCTGGTGTCATATCCTTGTGACCTTGGGCAAGTCACTTTATCTCCCTGTGCTTCAGGCACCAAAAACATAGATTGTAAGCTCCACAGGGCAGGGACCTGTGCTTACAAAATGTCTCTGTAAAGCGCTACGTAAAACTAGCAGCGCTATACAAGAACATGCTATTATTATTATTATTCTCCTCAATGTATTCCACCATGGCCTCCGTCTCCGGTAAGGATAAAGGATAAGATCTGGCCTCGGGTACCAAGTCGATCGAGCAATCGAAGGGACGGTATGGAGGAAGCACCTCGGACTGGGTCTTGTTAAAGACATCCAAAAATTCAATATAGACTTCAGGCAATAGGCTTCTCGCAGGAGTAGTAGTGTCCAGGCCGGCCAGTACTGTTACGGGTGAGGGCAAGGATTCCTTATGTGGGGAACCCCATTGAATGGGCAAGTTATCGGTCCAATCAATAACCAGATTATGAAGTTGTAACCATGGCAGTCCCAAAATGAGTTGAACCGAAGGGGAATGGATGACATCTAGGGAAATCAGTTCCGAATGTCCATCCTTCATGGAGAGAGAAAAGGGACACCCCGATACAATCCTAGTGACTCTGGATGTTGATAGTTTATACACTAACATCCCTCATGGGGATGGTATGGACGCCATCCGAGCCCATCTCGGCAGTGCCGGACAATCAGTGGGGCCCCCCACTGCATTCCTTATGATCCTCATTGAATTTATCCTTCACAAAAACTACTTCCGATTTGAAAGGACCTACTATATTCAATTGATGGGGACGGCCATGGGGTCGAATGTGGCACCATCTTATGCTAATATCTACATGGACACCTATGAACAGACACATCTCTTACAGAGTGCCCCGCATGTGCAATCCATATTGCACTATTCCCGCTTTATTGACGATGTGTTTTTACTATGGGGAGGCAAAGAGGAAAACCTCAATGAATTTGTGTCTTATCTGAACCACATCCCGTCTACAATACGCTTCACCTGCAAGCACAGTAGGACGGAGATCGTCTTTCTGGATACCACAGTATTCAAGAATAATGGGAACCTATGCACCAGGATACATACCAAGGATACCGATAAGAACACACTCCTGAAGGCCAATAGTCACCATCCACCACCCCTCAAGAGGGGGTTACCCTTCTCACAGATGTTGAGGGTGAGTCGAATTACGAGCAACCCAGCTAAGGTGGAGGACGCACTACAAAGAATGGTGTTTCATTTCCCCGAAAAAGGATACGAACACAAGGAGATACAAAAAGCACTGACCAAGGCTAGGTTACCTACCAGAGAGGAGCTCCTTGAACCTGCCATCAAAGCTCCTAAACAGGATCGGATGCACGTGGTTTCCGCGTATAGCACGGCTTCTAGGCACATATGCGGGTTATACGTAAATACTGGCACATTCTGGCCAATGACAAGAAAATCGGCAAGCATTGCGCCTCTCCACCCTTGTTCTGTTATAGAAGGGGGGGTCGTTTGGTTGACTCACTGACCAGTTCAGACCCTGTAGAAATATGTCAACAAACCCTCTTGGCTCACCAAGGCGCCAGGTGTGCACAAGTGTAAAGGCTGTGTTAATTGCCAATTCTTGATTCTGGGCAAGTTCTTCAACCACCCACACAAGGGTTATCCAATTGATATACCAGACTTCCTCAATTGTGAGTCACGCTTCGTGGTGTACATCATCAAATGCCCATGCGGGCTCCACTATGTGGAGGAAAACATCCAGAATGTTAAAAGAAAGAATAGCGGTACATAGATCCACCATCCGGAAAGCCCTCATGGAGTACTCAAGTCAGGATGATTTCAAACAACTCCCGGTGGCTAGACACTTTAAACAGCAGCAGCATAATTTGGCCACTGTCCGCTGCATGTCGATTGCACAGGCGCACATCCCTCACAGAGGCGGCAACCGGCATATACTATTACTTCAATTGGAGGTGAGAATGACCCACAAACTGAACACCCTGGCCCTTAGGGGGCTGAATGAGGACTTGAACCTTGGCTGCTTTCTTTGATTGAACCACAACCCACCTGTGCAAGAAAAAATGGGTGTATATAGCGCTAAAAGAAATATATGTGAATTATTAAGTGATAATGTAATATAATAAATAAATAATAAATATTAATAGGCTGCCAGGTAACACTAACTCCAAGACCTAGTTAGCAATACAAAACACAAATACACAATACAGACCGGCGCCACTATTGTCCAATGGTGGAAGAGGATTGTCCAAAGGCATTGTTAGACATGACTACACATATAAGAAAATACACCCCCCCCAATACATATAACAAATACACCTACCCCCCAATACATATTCCCCCCCCAATACATATAACAAATACACCTACCCCCCAATACATATTAAAAATACATCCACCCCCCCATACATATAAAAGTACACCCACTCACCCAATACATATAAAAAATACACCCCCCCCCCGATACATATAAAAAAACACTTACCTTGGGGAGGGTCTCAGGCCAGGCCCGGTGGCTGCTGGGGGCCCGACAGCTGGACAAAGTAGCTCCTGCCGAGCCCCGGCTCTCCCCCAGCTGCGGGCCTCCCTCCCTGTCCCACGTGCCTCTGATGCTGGCGCGCGCCGGGCCTCCCTCTCATGCCGTTGTGCACCGGAAGCTGAGGCCCAGCTTGCTTCTGGCGCGCTGACGTCAGAGACCTGTCGCGTGCCAGTGTTAGAAGCTCAGCGTACAACTGAGGGAGGCCGCAGTTGGGGGAGAGCCAAGGCCCGGCGGCAACTACTTTGTCCGGCCGCCGGGCCCCCTGCAGTCCCCCCCTGTCGGCAGCCCTGTTTACAGATAAAGTATAAATGTTTGCAATGTACGTGTAATACTATACAGTATTACCCACATATACAGTGTGTGTTTATATCTCTCTTTACGTATGTGTGTCTGTGGTTGCCTAGATTTCTTGCTATAATTTACGTGAAATATAAATATGTGTTTATCTATTTTTCTATATTGTGACCTACAGTACGCACTTTCCCAAAATACAAGAATTATATGTATGTGGTATATAAAACAAAACAAAATGTAAAGAGACCTCGTGTACGTAGGTGGAAGTGAATAGGGAAACGAAAGATGTGGAGCAACACATATACTGTAATATACTATACTGTATATATATATATATATATATATATATATATATATATATATATATATGTAACGGTCATATCACCCCACCCAATCGCATATACCGCGTGCGTGGAGGGAACATGCAATGTTACCAAGGGGGTGCGTGGTGCAATACCTGTTGGCTCACAGAAGGCTGAGCATCCGCTAAGGGAACCTGGGGCAATGTATTACAATACTAATGATGCAGCGCCTCCACCTGCGATGGCTCCCACCAGAGGGGGAGTAGTTCCTCGCAGGACAATACACAATGACCACACAGACAGCTCTATATAACTATTGACTTTACTACATGCAGCAACTTATCACATTACATCTCAACACATGCGCCACGGCGGACGCTAACCACTCTAGGCGTCACGGCGGACGCTACCACCTCTAGGCGTCACGGCGGAGAGTAAAAAAAAGTGACAAAAACCCTCCACAGGAAAGCAAATATGCAAATACAGCTGTATGCTCATCTGCATGTTTTAGGCAGGTCTGCAACCCCGCCTTTACCCATTATCACCCAGCATACAGCACTTCCACTGCAGCAAGGGATTCTGGGAAATGACATGCAAATGAGCACACAGTGTCACTTTTTGCCTCAAAAACAATTTTTAACATGGTTCCCTATAGGCTTAAGCTTGCTGCATGGTCACAGATTTGAGCACAGCCAGGGTGAAGGTATATATACTGTACATATATATATATATGTGTGTGTGTGTGGTGTATGTTGTAAGGAATCCGCTCCTGGGTTTAACTGGAGCCCTTCCATCCAGAGCTTTGCAGGTTCCAGACAATCTATTCCCTGCTTCTGCAATTACCTGCCTCCTGCTGCCTCCTGCTGCCTCCTGTGGTCTCACCCACTCACAGCTGTACCCGGCTAGGGGGTGCTGTTTTGTGCGGACGCATTGGATACCCCTTTCCTGTTCCTGTCTGCGTTGGAGCACCTTCACCCAAGCGTCCTGTTGCCGAACCCCAGCATGGATATCGTTTACCCAGCCTTCTCCTATCCTGACCCCGGCTTGTCCACGGAATATCCTGCCGTCTCCAGTCCCGACCCTGCTATGAATGACTGTGAAATTCGCAACCCGGATCAGGCTCCATGGTCTAAGGTCGGTGTATATCTAACCCCACCTCAGCCCCGCGGTCCGGTCCAGGTTTGGGGTGAGCACGTACGTTACATATGTGTGGTATGCTGGGTGCTAATGGGGAAAGGCAGGGTTGCAGACCTGCCTAAGACATGCAGATGAGCATACAGTTGTATATATGTATATATATTGTGACAGAAACCAGGGGATGGTAATAAATGCCATATACAGGGCTCCCAGGATACTGAACAGTTTCTGTCCTGTCTAAGCTGAACAGGCACTCCATTCCACAGTTTGTCTGCTGCCTGTTTTCTGTCACCTGTCATGCTGATTAGAGTTCAGGTATATAAGACCTGTTTCCTGTTTCCTCTGGGCCCCGCCCAAGAGCCTGGAAGGCTGCTGTACTGCAGAGGGGAGAGACAGCCTCTTTCCCAAACAGCTTCATTCATTCTGTTCGTTTTTTCTAAAGACTGCAAAGGTACTTGTTTTGTTGGTGGAAGTGGACAAGCCACTTCCAACTCTGAGTCAGGGACATCTAAGTTTAAGTTATCGCTCAGACGAGCAGCTTTTTGTTTGGCTTTGTTTTCTGTTTACATTGTGGCAGTCTCAGTGCCTGGGACTGAATAAACCAGGTACAGCCTGTTTAAAGGAACAGTACGTGACGTCTCATCATTTAACCTACCCTAAAAGACCGTGTTCTAACAGTCCCGGACAGACGGCGGAGCCCCGGAGTAAGCCGTTTGTCACATAATATATATATGTGTATATATATATATGTATATATGTGTATATATATATATATATATATGTATATATATGTAACGGTCATATCACCCCACCCAATCGCATATACCGCGTGCGTGGAGGGAACATGCAATGTTACCAAGGGGGTGCGTGGTGCAATACCTGTTGGCTCACAGAAGGCTGAGCATCCGCTAAGGGAACCTGGGGCAATGTATTACAATACTAATGATGCAGCGCCTCCACCTGCGATGGCTCTCACCAGAGGGGAAGTAGTTCCTCGCAGGACAATACACAATGACCACACAGACAGCTCTATATAACTATTAACTTTACTACATGCAGCAACTTATCACATTACATCTCAACACATGCGCCACGGCGGACGCTAACCACTCTAGGCGTCACGGCGGACGCTACCACCTCTAGGCGTCACGGCGGACGCTACCACCTCTAGGCGTCACGGCGGACGCTACCACCTCTAGGCGTCACGGCGGACGCTAACCTCCCGCAGAGGGACCCCACCCTGTGTCCAGTAACCCCCACCCAAATGTCTTGCACTCCCAAAATCATATACCAATGTCTGCATATGTATGTGTGACTGCGCAGCCACTATGTCTGGTGATAGGCCTGGTTGGTGCACGTGAGTTGCAGGTTACCTGCCCGGGCTCCAGCCACGGGTACCGCGATATCACCGGAGTTCCGCCCGATCCGACGTTGTCCTCCACACCGCGTTGGGTGAATTCCAGCGCGGATAATATCACCTTAGTCCCAGGGTCTTTGATAGTGTTCTGAGCCCAGAACCCACCTCGCAGGGCCGCACGGCTTTAGCACTGTGTCCCTGACTAAGCTACCAATAAATGGGTCAGTGTCCCTATCTAGGGCCTGTCCCTATACTCCACAAGCTATTAAGTGGCTCAGGACCTAACTGGGGGCCTGGGGGCTACTGGCCTAATGCAGAGGGTCACTGACCCCTGCATCCACCTCTTACCCCTAGCTGGTCCGGATCCTGACTGCCTGTGTCACTGCAAAACCCCGCGAAAAGTATCTCTCCTTTCCCGGGCAAATCCCTCAGCCCTATTGGCTCCCTGGCGTCAGGTGTCTCTGCCCCTATGCACCCTGGGGGCTGGCCGTCTATCCTCACGCATGCGCGAGCTATCAGGGGCCTCCCGCGCTAGCTGGCATCCTGCGCATGCGCGAGCTAACTGTCATGGCGGCGCCCTGCTCCGCTAGCCGCCGGGCCGGTGGCAACGCGATCGCGGCCTTAGCGACGGCCCGATCGCGTCCCCGGCAACCGGCCTGCTCGCCGCTCGCGTCCCCGGCAACCGCCCGACCCGCTTCCCTAGCAACCGGCCGCACAGCAACACCGCGCGCTCGCAACGGTGAAGGAGGAGGCGAGTGCGCGAGGGGGGGGACAAGGGAGGGGGCGAGTGCGCGAGGGGGACCTGGCTACATCCTCCCCCTGGTGAAACTCCAACGTCCCCGCTTGGACCACATAACTTACTACTATACACAACCGTTATATAATAAAAATGCATCTGGTAC
>WSYH01008627.1:0-28564 GCA_036426205.1 Ascaphus truei | reverse complement strand
AACCCCCTCACTTGACCCCAACAGGGTCCGAGCAGTAATGGCGGCGAGAAAGGGTCACGCCGGCGAGGAGGGTCCTACCATTGAGCGCAAATGGCGTAGAAAGCTTTGAAGCGGCTTAGTCACAATGAGCAGAAACCTGGAACCCAGAACTCCGGTTCTGTTCGAGCTAGAGGGCTCATATTCAGACACCATGTAGTCCTAGTTGCGGCAGGATTGCATGGCAAATTGCGACCCTCTCGTGGCAACAGAACAGAGTCAGGGTGATGTTAAAGTTCAGGTTTCTGCCATTGACTTGCATGGCAGAAAAAAAGCCACTTTGGTAATGTGCTTTTAAATTGTCTTTTGGTACCTCCGGTTCCGGGGGTCTTGGGAGGCTGATATTTTGCCACTATGGCAAGGGTCCCCCCGCATGGGGACCAGGTAAATTTCAACACGCTCAGACCCACAGAACGGGTTATTTTACATTATATTCGCGCAATTGGCGTGGGAACTACTTAGGGCCACGGTCAAGTTCACGGGCAATTGGCGTGGGAACTTCTGTTGTAGGGCACCTAGGAATAAAATTCTTTTTGCCCATAGATGTTAGGCACTGTATACCACTGTACAGTATACTGTGGAAGACAAATAATGAAACGATACTGAATACTGTATGTAGAATAAATGCATAGTTTTATTTAATCAGGGTTTATTACACAGTATACTGTACGGCCGGAAAACATCAGCATACAGTACAATATTATCCATCGAAATCCCCCCATTAGCCGTTTTCTTTTCTGAGAAAAAACAAATAGAAAAGTTTTAATGTACAGTACAGTACAGTAATGGTCAGCCCCCTAAAGAAGTACCCAGCCAGCCTCACCAAAATAATACGGCAACAAGACAGCACTCACCATTGAATTTCCCATTCAGCTTGCGCTGGCGCCGGTCCACTGCCGGTCCAGCTTTCTTCATCATCCACGTCGATATTTGGCAGCGGGACTAGTCCATCTGTAGTCAGCAGGTGAGGCTGGAAATCGCTTAGGTACATGCAAGCTTCATCAAAACTGCACGCCAAATCCAGCTCAACCTCAGGCTCAGGCTCAGGGTTGTCACTGACAGTGGGACCGTCATTGGAAGCCGGTGCTGGTGCTGGTGCTGGTGCATTGCTTGCCAGCGACTGTCGCTTCTTAGTTGGTTTTAACACAACCCTTTGCCTTTTGCCGCCTCCATGATCATAGATACGGGAAAAACCCGGTGATACACACCAATACCCTCCAACAAATTGGGGCTCAATACAGTGAAAACAGGGGTCACTACATAACCTTTTCCTTACTGCACGCTTCCACGTATGAGGAGTTGGCGAAAATTTGTAAAAGTCATATTTTTCGATAAAATACTGATAAATTTGAGCAACTGTTGCCATCTTATCCTCTGTTGTATTGATCGCAGCCCATATCAAATACGCGTAACTTCTGTCAGGTTTTTGGAAAGCAGGCTGCACTTGAACACTCATGGCGGGTGGGTCTCTGGAGAATAGTGTACAAACTGAAACTGGTCTTTGTCTTTCTTTAATATGAAAAGCCTAAATTGATACATTTTGGCAACTCTTCCTTCAGTCTCAAGGCCAAGGCCAAGTTACAATGGTACACTGTGGTACAGTATCTTTTTTAAACGAAACACCTGCAAGCCGACACATTACTGATTCGGCGCATTACAAGTCATGAATTTATGCCATCTGGCGGACACGCGAAGCATTGCAGCCTAGTAAATCCTGAACCATTATCAATTAACACATCAACCGCGCGTCTGCCGTGTAATGCGCCTGGCTGGGAAGGCAAAAGGAGCCCGGCATGCTCCAGGTGAACAGAGTGGCATTCCAGGAACATGCCAGGTACATGCCAGTGATTAGTAAGTATAAATGCTGCCGCTGCTGTACACATTCATTTTATTTGTGCAAGTCACAGACACTCACCAGCTCTTCAGTGGAGAGTGAAATGTAAACTAACACTGAGGTGTATTAAACCTTTTTGCTAATTACCTTTGTAGGCCCATTTCCCCCATATCTAAGGAAACTACCTTTGTGCGTTACCTGAGTGGCTCACAGGAGGCCTGATCCTCTGCTGGAGGGAGCCTGGGGTGGTCGTGGTCTATCTGATGACAGCGCCTCCACCTGGGAGGGATTCAAGCGCAGTTGGATAACCCCTTCCCAGGAACCCACAGTAAAGAATAAATATACACACAGTGATATAACAACTTATCTTTACTGCAACACATATAACTCTGCAATACCATACCCCTAACACAATAATGCCACCCTGGTGAGACTCTCAAAGTACTGAGGAGCCCTGGCACCTAACCACCTGGTGTCCACTGAGTCAAATCCACCCAATGTGTGTGTGGTAGCACTACCCACAGTGTGTGTATGGCCATTGGTGCACTTAGATGGTGATACCTGCCCGGGCAATCCTGTACATGGGTACCATTGAACAACAGAAAGGATCCATCTGATCCATCGCTGTATATTGGTCCGGTCCGTCCAACGAAGCATGGGGTGAACTCCCGCTGGAGGGTCTCACCATAAGAGTCTTACTGCGATGGTGGTCTGGTCCCAGACCACAGGCCGCAGGTCACCATGCGGCGTCTTGACACAGTTGCCTACCACTGCTATGAGTAAAACAAAGAGGGATACCGGCGCCTAATAAGTCCAATTAGGTGGATTCCTGGATATCCAGTGGTAATAGTTCAATGGGCCATTTTATTCACTGTTGGACATTGCAGGACATTGAAGGTGAAGTAGTATTTGTGCAGATTAATATCACACGGTGAGGAGTATCGGAGAAGTTGAGATCGCCGTCCCTTCCAGTATCCAGTATCGTCAAAAGGTCCCGCTTGTGACGTAACGTCCGGTGACGTCACTACCGGTCCCGAACTGACACGGGACTTGGAGAAGCACACCTGAGACGTCACTTCCAGGTCTAAGGAACCAGGACACACGGGAGAGTTTACGGTGATCAGAAAGCCCAGCGAATCCTCTACACGTGGACGATTGAAACCATCAGTTCAGCTGATGCACATTGCCTTTAACCTTCTGCCGTCCTGTGAGTGTTACTCAGGTTTTACCCAACCGGATTGGCGTTATGTTTGTTAGTCCTGTTTGTGTTACTGATAGGTCTGTGAGTTCATGTCTGTATGAATTATCATAGCTGTATTGCACTAAATATCTTTTATTTCATTTCATCTTCCACTCCCTATGAATGAGGTTGCATCTGGTCATCACAAGATCAACAGGTTGCTGATCATTCTGGAATTTGAACTATTACCACTGGATATCCAGGAATCCACCTAATTGGACTTATTAGGCGCCGGTATCCCTCTTTGTTTTACTCTTGTGTTCTGATTGTACCATCAGATTTTCATCAGGCTGCCTAGCTTGCCACTAGGGCCACCCTCATATTAGGGTATTATTTATTTATCTCCATTAGCGCTATTCTATATCACCATTTTCTTTCCTACCACTGCTATGACTATGGGGAAATGTCCCTATCTGGGGTCTTTTCCCTGTAGCAGCCACAAACTCAACGTGGTTGGGCCTAACTGGGACCTAAGGGGCAATCTGTGTCTAGTCCGGGAGCCACTGGCACCCGGACACTACCTTTCCCTTCTTTGTTTTGGCTCCAACTCACGTGGTCCTTCTATCTGTATCTATCTCGGCTGCGGGGGATCTAGCAGCCCTATTGGCTGTGTGACCTCACATGTAAAACTGCCCCTGGGACTGCTGGGACTTGTAGTCCCGTGTGGAGCTTGCCTTATGGCTGCTGCACCATTTTGGCTACTGCGCATGCACACCTGCTCCACTGCGCATGCGCAACCTGCAAGATGGCGGCCCCCGCTAGTCAGGTGCGCCACAGAGTCTCCAGAGCACCGGAACACTCCCTCCACCGTCCGCAGTCTCCCCGGAGCAGCCCCCACCTAGCTTGGTCATGCTGCAGCGTTGCCCCGTTCCCGCACCCGCCGCGGAGGTAAATGGGGTTGAGGCAACATCTTAATAACAAAAAGATTACAAAAGAGATCCTATAGGACCCTTTCAGTGTGAGATGGGCAGGCAAATTATTTTAGATAAGGAAAAAGCACATGTATTAAACACATTCTTTACCTCTGTATATACCAGGGAGGAATCAATTGTAAAAATAGTGCCGCAGGAGGAAGCCATAACCTCTATATTAACGAATAATTGTTTAACTGAGGGAGAAGTGCATAAGCGGCTCGACAAAATTAAAGTAAATAAAGCAGCTGGCCCGCACTGAAGACTTTTTAAAGAGCTACAGGGTACATCCTCAGAAGGTCGCTAATTTTTTAACGTTTCGTTATCTCAATTTATTTTAATTGTACATTAATACAAATTAAATTAATTAATATTATTGAGGTATGTATGGATATACATTATTGTACACACACACTTTATACAGTCATTATATACCATATCATTAAGTGAAAAAGATAATAAGTTTAAAAATTATACATTTCTAATATTATAACAAGATTTGCATTTTCTTTTGGTAACACACACACACACACATGACAATCTCTGTTAATAGCCCTACAATAAAGTTTGACCAATGCACATGTGCAGTGATTGGAGAATGCGTCTCAGCACTACGTTCCTACAGGTAATGTAGTAAGGACGGTGGTTTTGCTAACGGACCTTATTTATGCATGTGGTTAGTTTTGAGTATCCCCGTTAAATGAAAGAAAAATAACATCCTTTACCTAATTAGGTAAGGTAATGTTATTTGCCCTTATTTGGCACATTTCTGAGGATCTCCTCCTAAGTTTCGTATTGGCCAAACCATTACATTTAATATTCAAGGACTCCATTTCCACCGGCTCAGTACCACAAGATTGGCATAAAGCTTATATTTAAAAAGGGAGCTAGATCACAACCGGGGAATTACAGACCTGTAAGCCTGACATCAATAGTGGGGAAGCTACTTGAAGGTTCAGTATGAGATAATATTTAGGAATAGCTAAGGAATAACAACATTATTTGTAATAGTCAGCATGGATTTATGAAGGATAGGTCGTGCCAAACTTATCTTATCGGTTTCTTTTGAGGAAGTAACTAGGAATTAAACATGGGTAGTGCAATTGATGTGGTCTACTTAGATTTTGCAAAGACTTTTGATATGGTACTATATAAGAGGTTAGTGTACAAAATAAAATAAATTGTACCCGATAAAAAATATTTGCATCTGGATTGAAAACTGTTTGAAGGATAGACAACGGAGAGTTGTCATTAATGGAACCTTTTCAGGTTGGGCTAAAGTTATGAATGGTATGAATGGAGTACTTCAAGGATCGGTATTGGGACCCCGCTTCTTAATTTGTTTATTCATGACCTTCAAGTTGGCATAGATAGCAAAATTCACATCTTTGCTGACGACACCATATGTGTAAGGTAGTAAAATCAGAGCAGGATGTACTTTTTCTACAGAACGACTTGGATAGACTGGAAACGTGGGCAGGTAAATGACAGATGAGATCTAATACAGATAAATGTTAGGTTATGCATTTGGGAAACAAGAATAAACTGGCGACTCACAAATTCAATTAGGTAAAATTAGAATCTTTAATGGAGAAGGATTTAGGAGTGCTAAACAGCAGGCTTAGCAATAGTACCCAATCTCATGGTCTTTAAAAAAAAAAAAAAAAAGCAGATGCCGAGCAAGAGCCCTGAAAATGGCACGTGCCCACAGGCAAACCAAGATCTGGCACCTAAGGTCGCGCTTATAGTGCCTGCAACGGTGACGCGACATCGCGCCAAAACAAATCTATTGATTCCGTCGCGTGCGCAAATAGTAGGAGAGTGACGCGATGGCACGAAGGCTTAGTTGCGATCACTGGAAGTCAATTCAATTTGATTTTTTCAGCAACCACAGCGTGACTTCAGCATCACTGTCGCAGGCACTATAAGCACGGCCTTAGGCTTGAGTTGCACTCTGAGCATGACTCAAGCTTAAGGAGAGACCTAACGGTATGGGTCAAGGAGATCAAGAAAAATTTTCATGAAGAACTGTAGAGTATCCTTACCAGACCAAAAATAGAACTGAAAAAAGTTATATGTACTGTACTCCTGCGCACGGAATCAGTTAAAAAAGAACCCTAGTTCTTAGAGGTCAAGAGATTTCAAATGAGACCACACTCTAAATGTGTGTGATACAAATATACTTTTAATAATATCAAAAACCTAATAGTTCTGAAAACAAAATACAAAAATATGAAATTATCCCAGCAGGGTAATAAATAAACCAAATAACATTTAAACTCATAAAACTTAATCAAAAAAATGCCCTAATAGAGGCTGGTTAAAACAAACACTTGTTACTTGCAAAATGATTAAGCATACATATATTTTATTTGCATATCATGGGTAACAATCTTAAAGATCTTCTAATGTCCACCCTAGTATAACAGGTGCATCCACTTAGAACTACTTGTTAGAAAATCCAAAAATTATAAGTTCTTTAGTGTATATCACAGTATTGGTGGAAACACTTTGACGATTGGCGATATCAAACATCTCAAGGAGCAAATAACCTTAATTCAAGAAGCAGAAAATAGATCAAAGGGAAATAACATTAGGGTAAAATAATGTCCCTGAGACTGTCACCCCTGACCTGATTAGACCCTACAGTATCTCTTATGCTTCTTCCTAAGCCTTCTGCCTGACACACCATAGACCACTTTGAATTAGACAGAGCCCACCGTGCGTTGAGGCCAAAAGATATGATGGGTGACAGAGCCACCCATTCTTTCAATCAAGGAAGAAATCATAAATAAAACCAGGAACTTAACATCCATCACATTTGAAAATAGTGACTTACAGCTTTTCAGTGATATAGCCCTGATTACCCTCACAAAAAGAAGAGAACTCAGGGAGATCACTGCTCTCTTGAGAAAGCATGGTGTCAAATATAGATGGGGATTCCCCTTTCACCCTCAAGCCACTTTTAAAGGCAAATAAGCAACTATGAGATATTTAACGGAATCTCCTGCCTTCCTACAACAACTAGGCCTGAGCAAGATGACCAACACATCACCAAGCTCCTCCCCCTCCAGAGTTAGAGACAGAAAAATGGTCCAGATATTCCAAGAAATAACTGACAAACGCACCTGAGGTCACTGACCTATTCATCCCCAGAATCCAAGAGACCTTAAATAGAGCTATCCATTGGACTCTCGGTAGACCAAGAGCTGCCACGGTCAAGCGGTGCAAGGCAGAAACGCCTTAGACTTTCTCACTACAGAACTGGGTATTGCTGGTGGTTACACTTCAGCCGATGTGGCACATTATCTGAATATTTAATGAGCTACCGAGTCCAGTTACCGCTTTTGCCCAAGTATGTTAACACTAGACATTGACCGGTGTCTGACTTCCGGTGTTTCAGCGCGCTCCTCCCCAGCAGTTCTTCTATGCCACTCTCCTGCTCAGGTCTCATGTTATGATGGTCTTCTCCTGCCGCCGCCGCCCATTATCTTAACTTCAATCCTCTGCAGACGCGGTACCTGTCCTGCCGCTGCAGCCGCCCGTTTCATCCTCCGCTGACATGAGACCTGTCCTGCCGCCGCACGCTTCATCCTCCGCTGACATGGGACCTGTCCTGCCACTGCTGCTGCATGCTTCATCTTCCGCTGACATGGGACCTATCCTGCCGCCGCATGCATCACCTCCACTAACATGGGAATTGTCCTGCCGCTGCACGCTTCATCCTCCACTGACATGGGACCTTTCCTGCCACTGCTGCTGCATGCTTCATCTTCCGCTGACATAGGACCTGTTCTGCCGCCGCACGCTTCATCCTCCGCTGACATGGGACCGCTCCTGAAACATGGTAAGTGGAAAGTAATTTTCCTCGATTGTAAGTGCCAAATAGATGGCGCATCTTACAATTGATGAAAAATACAGAGAGAGCCATGTGCTGGACCAACCATGATAAGATAAACAAAACTGATAGAATATTGGCTAAAAAACTGTATAACAAAATTTCCAACACATACATATATGAACTAAAAGCATCTAACAACACCATTACATACTGTATAGTCCAATCGACATTAACAAAAAATGTGTCAACTACTATAGCACCCTTTACAACCTTAAAACACCAAATAAGAGAATATTCCAAGAGACCGAAATCTCTAAGTATCTTGGCCACTGTAACCTCCCAACACTTGGCTTCCAAGACACAAGCTTGCTAGGGTCACCAATCACAGTGGAAGTCGTCATGGAGAGCATTAAATCACTTTAAAAGTCAAAGGCACCAGGCCCAGATGGCTTTTCAAATCTCTATTTTAAAAAGTTCAACTTTAAAAAGTTTAATACCATACTGTCTCCTTAGCTAACTAAACAATTTAATACAATCTTGGAAGGTGAACAACTACCCAGTGAAATGCTCATACTGTAGGTTCCATAATAGTGATACCAAAGGAAGGGAAAGATCCAACCCAATGAACAAACTATAGGCCTATTTCTTTAATCAACACCGATATAAATATTTTTACTAAAATCTTGGCAACACGTCTTAATAAATGGCTGGACACCTTAGTCCACCCAGACCAATTAGGTTTTATACCTGAGCGACAAGCTGCGGACAATATCAGAAAGACTATTAATATCATTCATAACAACAACATAAAAAAGAGGCCTATGTTGATTCGAGGCGTGGATGCTGAGAAGACCTTCGACTGAGTGGCCTGGCCATTTATGTTTCAGACTCTGGAAAGGATGGAGTTCAGGGAAATATACAAGAGAGGGATTCAGACACTCTACTTCACTCCTACATTAATGGTTCGCACATCGGGTTGCATATCTCACCAATTCACAATCACGAATGGTACACAACAGAGCTGCTCTATGTCCCCTCTTTTATTTGCCCATTGCATTAAGACTTTAGTCTCCAGAATACGTCTAAATACCTAAATAAGAGGGGTGGTTATTGGGAATAGTGAGCATAAGATATCACTGTTCGCAGATGATATCTTGCTAACATTGTCAGAAGCACAAACTTCTCTTAATATCACCAAACAACAATTCCCCAAAAAATGGAAAACAGACAAACTAAAATATCTTGGGGTCTTTATACCAAAAACATACACTGAAATCTTCGACATGAATTACCCTCCAATTAGAAGAAACCTGATTAAAGAACTCAAAACATGGGATTCTTACCAATTATCTTAGTCTGGCCGTATTGCCTCGGTTAAGATGAATCTGCTGCCATGCATTTTGCAGTAGGGTCCCGATTATCTGACCTAAACGGGACCTATAAGGTGTCGGATAACCAAACATTATGGATAATACGGAAATATGAGGGGGGAGCAAAACAAATAAAATATTAAATGCAGAATAAGTATGTAAAATCGTTGATTTTAGCAGCTGGCGAGGCGGCGGCAAAAGACAAGAACTGAAGACCACGGGAGTGGAACGGCACAGGAGAAAGACAGCTGGTGGTGAGAGAAGAGGACCATGTCAGTGGAGCAGAGGAGTTAGACAGCAGGCGGCAGTGACAGCAGCAGGAGAAGACCATGAGACCGTGTGAGTGGAGCAGAAGCAGAGCGGCACAGGAGAACGACCGGAAGTCAGCACGCTCTTCCCCTTGTTTTTATTTAATTGTTTTGTATTTGTGGTTCTTGATTTTATTTAATTGTTTTGTATTTGTGGTTCTTGTTCTTATTTAATTGTTTTGAATTTGTGGTTCTTGGTTTTATTTAATCCACTTAACTATTATGTTCTACAAGTTTATTTCAAGAAGCTTTAGTGTAAACAATATTATAATTAATGTTTGTCATATTGACTATAATTAAAGTTTGCAATGTACATTGTTTGAAAAACCCAGGTCCAATTTAAAATGTAACCACGTAAGGTAAAATAAAAATACTATGTGTTAGCAGATTGTTCTTTCAATAGAAACAACTCAATATATTGCTTTGGGTACCAGGAGGAACTGAAGCCATTGTTTGAGTGGAGATGTTTGATGACCATAGCTGGTCCAGCCCCGTAGCCCAGCTGCATGTTTTCTTTGGGCTGATAGCTTCTCTTTAAGTTTTAGTTCTAAGTCACATGTCACATGTCTCAACAACAGTCCGTATAGGGGTATAGTTACTACCAGGCTGTTGATGTGCGCAAATTTTAGATCCGAGAACTGTACATTTATTACTTACGCCAGACATCTTATGTTAGGAGGTATTATTAAATTCTATATCTAGTGGTGTCTGATCTAAGGCTGCGCTTACAGTGACGGTGACAACGACGTTGCGTCAAAATAAATGTATTGATGCCGTCATGTGCGCTTCTAGAAGTTGCGAGGCGACGGCGCGACAGCTTGGTTGCGATCGCTGGAAGTCTTTCAATTTTATTTTTTTCCAGCGACCACAGCGTGACTTCAGCAGCGCGGGCACCGGCACTATAAAAGCGGCCTAAGGCAGGAGGAATCATTGTTATTAACCTCTACTTAAACTACTAGTACTTTTTGTAATTGGATGATGAGTGAACGAAGTGAAGACTTCATTAACACTCTGGCCACTTTGGGCGCGTTTTTTTTGTTCATTTGTTCTCTCTCCACAGGCCAAACACCTTTCCCAATTCTGCTGACATTTTGAAGGTACCTTTATGCCATTCTAACTTAGATCTGCCAGAAGTTTTAACCACATCGGTGCAGCCCCCCTCTTGAAATTATTGTTTTGTTTTTTGAAGTGATAAATACAAATATAAGATAAGTATTTCTAATCTAAATTTAACACAGGTTAAATTTGATGGACATACAGTAGAGGCAACGTTTATTCTAACATTTGCTGTAAACTAGCCGGGTTACATTCTGGGTATGTGCTGGGTATGTGCTGGGTATGTTCTGGGCTAGTTTGAGGCACGTTTAAGGCATTTCTGCATTGACTAACGACCCATAGGATTAACACAGCAGGGATCCCTGGCAGTCCAATTCAGTTTGAATGGGACTGCCAGGGACCCCCACTGTTAAACTGATAGGCCATTAATCAATGCAGAAATGCTGGGGCTAGTTTAAGGAAAGTTTAAGGCATGTATTCAGAATGTACCTGGATGTACCTGGGTCTTTTGGGGAATTGCCACTGGTTTTTGTTAGAATAAGAGTTGCCTCTACTGTATGTATTTTTTCGACGTTATCTACTATCTAACTATGTATCTATGTTCATACATCACTGTCTTCTTAAGAATAATGAGGTGTGTGTGTGTTTAGGATAGTTTGTTGTGAATTATATTGTGGCATGGAAGTATTTGATATTCTATTAAACATATTTATTTTCAAGTCAGAATAAAGTGAGAGTTGAAGTGATATTCAGTATTTACATTTTGTTTGACTTCAAGATAGTGCTTGATGGCTGTGAGAGACAATAGCCGCCTTTCTGGGCAACTTCGTTGCTGGTGTCTCCATTGGACAATTTGATAAAACAAATCCACAAATTATTGGCATTTAAAATTAAATTTTGCTCGTGTTTCGCTCTGTGTTATGAATCTTTGTTCTATTAGGTTTAATCGCTCATCACACAATGCGGTATCATATACAGCTGCATCGGTCGTAAAACATCACGAAATGATATCGCGATATATATCCAGTGATCCTCACTAATGTTTTCTGGCAGACTAATTAAACGCATCGGAGTAACACCGCAGAGTCCCCGCTGTGTGAATGCTACCGTAGCATGTCTGCCTGTAATAGACGTGCAGTTAGAGGCTGAATCAGTCACTCTAACTGCACGCCTCTCACAGGCGATTGTGGGAGTTTTATTAAAATTGTAACATTACACGAATGTAGCAGGGGGTCTCCGGAGCTGAACCGCATTGATTTCAGGTCCGGGGACCCCCTATTTCCCGAGATACAGGCCCTGTTATGGGGTGCCGGTATCCCCATGTTAAAATCCTGTGTGTCACGTGACCGTGGGATCTAAACAAAGCAGAGGGATAGTGGCACCTCATAACGGGGCCTGTATCTCGGGAAGTAGCGGGTCCCCGAGGCTGAAATCAACTTTATTTATGCTTACTAATGTTGTGTTTAATAATGGGGAAATAATCACACAGCAGGGACCCTGAGGTGTTACTCCGATGCGTTTAGTTAGTCTGCCAGAAAACATTAGTGAGGATCACGGGGTATATATCGCGATATCATGATTTATTATTTTACATACAGGGTTAATACCCCAGGACCACGGGAGTCCCCGGTGGGCCTCACGGGTCACCTCACGGACCTACAGTAGCCCAGCACCATGTTCAAATCTCATCTTCCAATCAAAAGCATCAAATGCTAATCAAAACATTGAATTTACATTGTATACATGATGCATACAATCTATGCACCATGTACACTGTGCCAATCAATGTTAACAATAAAATATTCCAAACAAAATACCATTAAATCCAAACAAGTATACTATTTAAACCAAGCAAGTCACCATAAATCAATTAGCATTCATTAATCAAATCCCAAAAGAATTAAAATACCATCCATAACAATTACACAAATAACTATTTAAATCGTTAAACAGAACAAGTTGCCATCAGACAAAATATAAGTACCAAAAAGAATACAATATACAAAAGCAAGCCTCACTATGACCTAAAGTATAGCATACAACACCAAAAAATACATCTATCTAATTCCAAAATACATTACACACACATTTATGCATAGCAGCATAGCCAAAAACATTTTAAAGACAGCAAAACAAGCATTTCCTACCAAACCATTTCTTACCCTGTATGTATATATTGATCTAAACATACATACATACATACAGTGGCAAGAAATGATCTTTAAAAAAAAAAAAAAAATATGACATGTCAAAAAATAAAAAAAACATGTACAAGTTAAAAATAAACCATTTGTGGGGGCACCGCGGACCCATAGGGACCACCCGTGGGCTCCCAGATCCCCGTGGGAACCACCCGAGGCCCCTCAGACCTGGGTCTGACCCAAGGACCCCCCAGATAGCCGTGGGCCTATTCGTGGGGACCCCATTATGGCCCACGGTGACCCCCGGAGACCACCTGGTGGACCATGGCGCCTGGCGGAGACCACCCGCAGGCCTCCAGACCCTGTTTGAAACATGGTGCTGGACTACTGTAGGTCTGTGAGGTGACCCGTTAGGCCCAACGGGGACTCCCATGCTCCTGGGGTATTAACCCTGTATGTAAAATAATAAAGCATGTATTTATGGGGGGGCACAGGGGGTGGGTTGTGTATTTAAGAAATATAATGATGTTTATTGTGAGGCTGTGTATTGTTTTTATTGTGGGTACTGTGGGTGGGGGAAGGGGGCATTGGCCCCAAGGGTATATGGATAGGCCTCCCGGCTGGGAATTGGGTGAGTGAGGGTGGTCAGGCCCCACGGGGTGGGGGGGTAGTGGGGGCAGTTATGTAGGCCTCCCGAGTGGTGGGTGAGGGTGGGTTAACCCCTTAATGACTAGTGGTTAATAACCGCTATGGTGATTAAGGGGTTAGGGGACATTACATTGGCTGTTTTTATTCTTGTTCATGTTTTGCAGCATCGGAGGGGACATGGACGGTGATGAAGATGAGGATGGCCTTCATCGTGGCAGCCAGACATGAATGAGTTTTTATACCTGAGCGACAAGCTGCGGACAATATCAGAAAGACTATTAAAGTACACCAGGAGTGAATGTGAATGCCACCCAATAAAGTACACCATGGCTGAGTGAGGGAGGGAAACGAACAATAGTATCAAAAGGAAGAGGAGGGGGGGATGGTGGGTAGGGGGAAGGAAGGGGAGGGGGGAAGAGAGGTGGGGTATAACAAGGGAAAAAGACACAACAGCTGGAGGTGGAGAAAAAGATGAATGACAATATCAAGGGTAACCACTAAAATAAAGGAAAGGCTAAATACAAGCAGATAAGGGCAATAGAAAAAAACAGTCAACTGATGTAAAGTCCAGCACAGTAAATACACATGGGAGACAATGCAACAGATGAATGGACTCAGATGAAGCACCCCAGTCTGAAGTCCAAAGGGGGACATAGTTTTGAGGTCATGAATCATTTTGGCCTCCAGCTGCAGCAGAAGTCTGTTCCGGTCCCTACCACGACTAGAGGTGATGGCTTGTAGGATGGGCATACATCTTAGTGTTGACAGACTGTTTCTGCTGTCTGAAATGTCTAGCCACCGGAAGCAGTTTATAATCCTCCTCTGTGTTATTGTCCATTAACGCTTTTCGAATGGTGGATCTGTGGACAGCCATGCGTTCTTTGAGCATACGGCTAGTTTTGCCTATGTAGTACAGCCCACAAGGGCATCTGATGAAGTAAACAACGAATCGAGTCTCACAGTTCATGGACGTCTTAATGTGTATGGGTTTCCCATTATGGGGATGGGCATAGGATTGGCCAGTCTGTAGAAAACCGCAATTAATGCACCCATGGCATTTATATACACCAGGCTTCTTTTGAAGCCATGTAGTTGTAGGTGCATATTTGGTAGATGGGTCAGCCTGTACCAGAAAGTCCCTCAGGTTCCTTCCCCGACGGTAGCACATCCTTGGTTGTGCCTGGCAAATACTGCCTATTTTGGGATCATTGCCCAGAATGTCCCAATTCTTTTTAATACTATGTTTGACTAAATTGGACGCTGTTGTGTAAGTGCTACTAATGTTGATACATTTGGCCTCCATTTCAGCTGCGTGCGGGGTAAGGAGGGATTTCCTATCCACTGCCCGGGCTTTGATGGGAGCCACATCTACTTCTGTTCTTGAATATCCCCTATCGAGGAACCTCTTAGCCATTTTACATAAAGCACTCTCCACTAGCTTAGGGTCACTGGTGATCCGCTTCACCCTCAGCATCTGGGAGTAGGGGAGATCCCGTTTGAGAGACTCCGGATGATGGCTCGTTGCACAGAGCAGGGTGTTTTTATCAGTAGGTTTCTGAAAGATCTATGTAGCAGGTAATCCGTCACTTTTGTACACCACTGTATCAATAAATGGGATCCTGTCCAAGCTGTAATTCGCCATAAATCGTATTGTGGATGGAATCGTGTTGAGGTACGAAATGAATTGTAATAATTCATCCTCATTTCCTCCCCATATCAAGAAGATATCATCAATGTAGCGGGTGTAGTGGACAATATTGTGAGCAAAGGGTGCATCATTCAACAGATGTTTGTTCATACCTGTCCATAAAGAGGTTAGCATAGGCAGGGGCCATATTAGAGCCCATGGCTGTTCCTGTGAGTTGAAGGTAAAAATCACTTTCAAATCTGAAGAAATTTTTGTGCAAAATAACTTCAATTAGAAGCAGAATGAACTCAGTAGGTGGGCCGCCATGATCAGAGTGATTCGAGAGGTGTTCTCAGATTGCCTCCAGTCCCTCACCATGTGGGATATTGGTGTAGAGGCTGGAGACATCCAACGTCACCAGTAACATCTCGGTGATATCAAAAGTAATAGTACCCAGTTTATTGATGAAGGCCATTGTATCCTTGACAAATGATGTCATATTCATGACCATAGGTTGTAAAAGAAAGTCCACGAATTGAGAGAGTGGATGGCAGAGAGAGCCCCTTGCTGCAATAATTGGTCTGCCTGGTGGATTTATAATGGATTTATGTACTTTAGGTAGTACATAAATCACTGGAACTAGGGGATAGTCCTGGGACAGAAAGGAGCCAGTCTCCTCGGAGATCCAAGAATTGTTCACTCCAAGCTTGATGATGGAATCTATTTATTTCTTATAAACTGGTGTAGGATCATTTTGTAAATTTTTATAGTAATTGTTATCCATGAGTTGTCTCTCAATCTCAGCTCTGTAATCGACGTAATTCATGATGACAATCCCTCCACCCTTGTCGGCCGGTTTGATGATGATGTCATCATTGGACTTCAAAGACTTAATAGCTTCTTTTTCTGCTACTGTGAGGTTTGAGAAACTCTTTTTGTGAGTCTTTACTTGTTTCCTGGTGTCATTGCCCAAGAGTCCCATAAAAGTGGTAATACTGTGGTTAACTACCATAGGGTCGAAGGTGCTCTTGGCTTTAAACTTGTTACCAGCTGTGGTCATCTCGTTAGTGCTAGATTGAAAAAAATCTTTGAGTCGTAGCTGTTGACCCAATTTATACATGTCGACTTCCCATAAAAAGGGGTCTTGAGTGGTAGTGGGGACATAGGATAATCCATTATGCAGTACATCGGCCTCTGCAGTGGAGAGTGAGTGGCCAGAAAGATTGAAGATCACCTCCTCCTTGTCCTTGGGCGCCATCTCCCTTTCTTGGCTTCTCTTTCCAAGTATTTTGAGCTTCCTGCCACCTCGCCGAACCGCTCGCCCACGTCAGAGTCTGGGATGGGTGGTTTGTGTGCTCTCCCTGTGCCAGGCACTAAAAAAGGCTCCAAGTGTGTTCCCTCTGGGGCGTCCGAGACGTCTGTGTCGCTCGTTTTGTATCCAGCGCCGGTCCCGGGAGATCTTTTGGAGCGTGAGTTCTCCTTTGTCCACCTCTTCCTGTACCTGGTTCGTGCAGGCCGAGAAGCCATCTATATACTCTCTTGTCCTGGTAGTCACTGGTCACCTGTTTGAGTTTTTCCCGTTTGTACTTGGTAAGGCTCTCACGGTGGAGGTCAATGGTGGTCTGTATTTTGTCAGTCCAGTTAGTTGAGGTATCTGAGGCAAGTATATCACCGTGCCTGTCATTAATCACTTGTATCTCTTTTTTGATACGTGTGATCTCTTTACTGGACTGCTCAATTACCAGGATCATGAGGTCATAGGAGCACTTATTGAGGATTCTAACCCATTTTTTACAAAACTCGGTGTCTGTCCGGCCAATAGTGGGTTGGTTTTTAATGCGAAACCCTCTGGGTATCAGTTTTTCCCTGTGATAATGTGACAGGGTAACCCCATGCATATAGTAGTCCACCTCTCTTTTTTTCAATTTTATTAGATCATTATAGATATCGGAAGCTTTATCAGAGCCCAGTGCAGCTTCAAAAGTCTCAGTAAACCTAATTTTGGCAATGTCAGCCTCACTGTAGCTGACACTATCTGAAATGGTAGATAAAATCCCAGATATGTCTGTAAAATCTTCCATCCCATAAAAAGTCACTCCGTGAAGAAAATGTAAATAATCAACAGATATAAAGGTATAGATGATAATCCACTGACGTAGGGATTCACCACAAATTAATAGTTTAGATGCTCATCTCATAACATATCATGACAGTGTAAGAGAACAGATGGCACACTAATACAGATGTAAATAGGTGCTTGTCCCATAAATGAGGTATAAAGCAAGGCTCCTTACCAGGCAGACCAGAAGATCCAGGAGATCCACGGAACACAAAATAAGGAAGAGACAACACTCCGGGTAATATCACAAGTAGAGTTGTATTCAAAAGCAGGCACAGTCACCGACGTTTCGGTCCTAGGAACAGGACCTTTATCAAGGGAGTGCTCACGATGCAGTGACTCCCACCACCTATAAATACCCACCACCAACCAAACAGCTTAATCAATTAATCAACATCAAAAGCGCACACATCTGTGTACCTGCAGCCATCTCCGTCGTGTGAGGGGATGACGTCACTGCAATGAGTCTGTCTCCAGCGCTGTCAACAGTAAGGAGCGTCTAGAAACCATGGAAACCCCACACTGACAGTCCTTCTAGTGCGCATGCGTAGCACACGTGTCCCAGCTGCTAATCAGTTATAGACACAGTGAGGGGAGGGGGGGTCCCTAGGTGCTCTGTGAGGGCTGTGTAACAGCGCGTGGAGTGAGAGGCAGCTGTGCATGGCAGCATCAAAGTACACCAGGAGTGAATGTGAATGCCACCCAATAAAGTACACCATCCTTGATAAAGGTCCTGTTCCTAGGACCGAAACGTTGGTGACTGTGCCTGCTTTTGAATACAACTCTACTTGTGATATTACCCTGAGTGCTGTCTCTTCCTTATTTTGTGTTCCGTGGATCTTCTGGATCTTCTGGTCTGCCTGGTAAGGAGCCTTGCTTTATTTATAATATATATATTTGCTACTTTTCATACAGGGACAATGTCCCTCTTGTTACAGTATATTCAATATGTAAGCAGTTTCTATTAATGCTTTTCAATGTTACATATATACATATATTACATTTGTGATTTTCACCCTAGTATAGAGTCAGGAATATTTTGGAGAACTCTAATTTCTGTGTTATACAGACAGCTCTTTATTTTTGAGTTGACTCTCCATTCTGTGCCTCTGGGATATGTCACTGGAATCTTTTGTTTGTCATGCTTGTGGTGCAGAGAAAAATACACAGTGAATTCAATCTTTAAATTAAGCTGTAACCAAGCTTGTATATTCATTAGAGTAGAAAAATTCTCTACTGAGAAGTTCAAATTGTTTATTGATTTTCATTTCTGTGTTCAAGTGAAGCTTGAGTAAGTCTTTCTCACTGCAGTCCCTTAGGGCCAAAACAGCCAACAAGTGCATCACATTTCAACCCCAGTGAACAGCTAGCTAAAAAATCAGAGAATTCCCTTAAAACTATATTAATAAATAGTTAAAGGGTGAGATTCTCAGCACCATTCAGCTGGTTCACAACCACGGATTAAGAATCCTGTGGATAAAACAACACATTTCAATCTTCACCAAATCTTACAGTAAAATGAAATATCTCAATGTGAAATATGTTATTAGGAGAAAGCAGTCAGTAAATCTGACATATTATCTACAAATGTGTGGACTGAAAACAGATCATAATCTGTGTTATTAACATAACATTATTGTTAGTAGCAAAATTACCACTGTGTGGAACAAAATGTTTACTGAAGTTCTAGAGAGCCCCGGACACTTTGGATAGAGGCGGTATGACTTTAAGCCGTGGGATCCCTCTCCCAAAGGAGATACAATGTGGGATGTAAGGACGTTGTGTCTAGAAATATTATTTTAGGGGTTGGTTTTAGTAGCCCTACCTCTTTTTTCTATTACCCAAGACAAGGAAAGTTTAGAGTCCATGGCCTGCAGCATGATAGAGACCTGCGGAGGCTGGAGAGCAGAGAGTAGCTGGCTTGAAGAAGGGGGAGAAGATAATTTCTGGCTCTGTGCCCTGTGGGAAGAAGAAAGAAGACAAGAAAGAAGTATCAGGTCGAGAAGATCCTGGGTGTCGAGAGAAGGATCGGCAAGTGGAGTATAGGTGAGATGGCAGATGGCAGGTGGCAGGTGGCAGGTGGTGGCACAGAAGGGCCTATCAGGAGAGCAGAGAGAACGGAGTGTAGTGGGCAGAGAAGCATAGTCTTGGAGTGGCATCAGTGGCCTAGGTCTAGTATCAGGTTCAGAGTTGATGAATAGGTCAGGTGGAGCGAGCGTTGTGGTGCTGCCACGGAGGAGACGGGCAGTGCCAGACCAGCATGGGGGAGCAGCTTTAACAGTGGCTTGGACAGCAACGCTTTAATCAAGGGGGAGTCAGCAGAGGGAGCCTACAGCCCAGTGTGGGACATGGGCCCATCCAGAAGAGGGCCAGGTCAGCCTCCACAGAGTGGGTGGCTGGTAAGCAGAGGAGGGCAGGGAACCGTGGGGTAGACCCAAGGGGAGTGGGATGATGTAGAGGATGGGATGAAAAAGTGAACGAGCCGCTTCAGTTTTGGGGGTGGGGGGAGAGTATTCAGGGGGCAGGGGTTCAGAGATTAGTGCTGAGGAGAAGGATTTGGGTAATTGGAGTTTGGAGGAAGTGTCTACCTTACTTCCGCAGGTGTTGTCAGGTGTGCTAGGTCCTAGGCCCCTGCAATTTCAGGGCATGGCGGTTGGTGCAGAAGTTATAGGATGGTGCTGCAGTTATAGGTTCCCCAAGTGTGGGAGTTGGAGATACAGGTAGGTCAAAGGGTTGCATGTGTTTGGTGGCTATTGCCCTACAAGTGGCTATTGGGGGGTGCTGTAGGTGATGGTGCTTCCATGTTTAGGACCTTAGGGGAATTTTTAATAAATGGTGGTAACAATTTGAAGCAGACATGATGAAACACTGCTAACTGCAGTCCGGGAGACAGATCCGCAGGGTAGAGATATGGAGTATAATAACTGACCCTTGACCTAGGATCTGGTGCATAAACTAGCAAGAATAGTCAGGTACAGTTCCAGGATCGTGTGCAGGGTGCGCAAGCATAGTCTAGGTCACAGTCACAGGTTCAAGGAAAGGAGCAGAAGCATACTGTAGGCAGGGTTCCAAGTACAGGGCAAGGTGCAGCAGCGTAGTTGGGGTTATGGTTCCAACAGAGGTACAGCAAGGCAAAGTGTAACAGAATACCGATTGGTTTAAGGAACACAAGGAAAAAGATACCTCACTCGAGTAAATGACTGATTACTCTAAACATTTATAGGCCTACACCAGGTGCAGACCATTACCAGATCAAAGAGGAAGCTAACTTCCTGTTTTGGGAGCCATATTGGTGCACCTGGTGAAGTCAAAGAAGTGTCCATGTTGGTGCACCGGCGACTCCTCACACATGATAGCTGATGGTGGGGGGCATGCGGTGCAGAGTATAAAGTTTCCAGAAGGTGTGGAAGGATATGTGGCGTGCCTGATTGTTTGACCAGAGCAAGGGTGTAAAGGATCAGGCAACAGTGGATGTGATTGCCCCAGAGTGGGGGGAGCATGATGGTGTCAAGGATAGGTGCCCCAGTTGGGGCGAGCATACAGTTCGCAGAACCTAACCCTGTTTCAGGAGCTGGTTGTCGATCATTAGTTCAGATGTAGTTGCAGCAGGATCAGGGGTCATAAAGGTGAATACTAAGGCTAGCACTGGGGTTGCTGCTGACAAGGAAGGGGCTTTGAAAGTAGGGACACAAGCTTTAGGTGTGCTCACTTTTTGTGTGGGTATCCCTTTGGGTTTTCATCTTGCTCTGAAGTAATTGAATGGATATGTTATGGGAAGTGTATTTGCTTCCTGGTTATAAGGTACTGGCAAAGTCAGATAGGAAGGATACGATGGAAGAAGAAGAAGGGACAGAGCAGAGACAGTTTTTGTAGTCTTTCGGGATTGGCTTCAGGCCTTTTCCTTTTTAGACAAAAATACCCATTGCTACATCCAATGTGACAAAATACATAGCTAAATATGTCAATGTTAGTATTCTCATGAGTATGGGTAATTTACCTCCAAAGGTTCCAATGAACAGCAACTCAGCTCTTGCAAAGTCTAGAGCATTACACCTATAAATATCCTGTACATATAGAAATGTGCTAGAGGGATATGAGGCATCTAACTACTCTACCAACAGCACAGTGCTGCATACCGTAACAGACAGTGTCCATTGTATTACGATATAGGTGTTTTTGCGCTTTCTTCTTTTTGTTTGTCATAATGGCCATTTCCAAAGTCTATTAACATAGGAAAAGGATTAAGGCTCTAGGACCCAGCGGACTTTTGATGTCACGAGAGATCCTCTGTGGAACTAGGCGAGCAGGGATCGGCGGAGTTTAGAGTCAGACCCACAAGGAAGGAGAGGAGAGTGGATGTGTTCCAGAGAGACCAGAGAAGAAAGGCAGCAGTGTTCCATGGCCCAGCAGGACAACAGTTAATAGAGACAGTGGACAAGAACTGGAAGCCATATTATATAAAGGGAGAGAGGACCCATGCCACCAGGGGTTTCGGAGTCATGAGTAGCAAGACAAGAGAGCATCTGGGAGATCACTCCCACAACTCGCCGGTATCCTTTATACAGTAGTATCCATCTGTAGACACACTACATACCAACTTCAGCCCTTTTGGTGTGTCTAACTAAAGACCAAGCAACTGCAGTACTTAGATAAACACCAGGCCTGCAACCATTGCTAGTACTTGTGTTACATGAGCACCAACGCTGTGCCGGCTCCAACAGTGCCTCGTTGAGAAACGAGGTGACTCTCTGGGATATTTCTGCTGCAACACTATTTACTGTATGTACAGTATTTGAACCGTCTCCATATATCTGTGGCCACACAAAAGTGGGGACCATGGCACTTGATACTATATATACGGTATAAAGTACTATTATTGATAAGATAAGTTTTGTTTGTGGTCTACCCCACGTCTGTTTTTAGTAGGCTGGCTGTTCCCTCTCGTTCCTGCAGGGAAATATATATATTTTGTGGATATCATGGACCATTGCACATTTGTAACAGGGAGGTGAACTTAGACTCTGCCCTAGTATATATAAACAAAAAAGAACCGGCGCCTTACAAGTCCATATGTATGAGTCTTTAAAGTCCAAAAAGTGAAGGAAGAGTCCAGAAATCTTCTAATCCTGTGCTTCCAGGTGATTGAATGATGATACGGCCGTGCATTCCGTGATAAGATGGCTGGCGTATACAGGCACTTGGAATCGACTGCAGTGAGGTGTCAGCTTGTCCTCCGGTAACACTGGAGTGTTCGTGAATGCACTCCAGTGCTGTCCCGTGTTCCTAGGGTGGATGCGCCGACACTGGGGGGCGGACCTTGAGGGGAAAGCCTCTTCCTGCTTGGTGGTTCGATACACGCCTGTCGCGCTGCTCACGTCAGTCCCGTCAGCTATGAACTTTGACCCTACGCGTTTTGTGCGCTTGCACGTCACTTCTTCAGGGGATATTGCCCTAGTATATGTATACATGAATACAAGGGAAATAAAGAAGGGGTTACACTTATCTCTGCTTCTCTGCTGCAGTCGACCTCACTCTCTTACCATGAACTCCGCCTTTTTCCTACTATTACACACTCTTTTTCTTTACCTTCTACTACTCTATGATGAAATCACCCCAACATCGTGGTTCAACTCATATTCCCATCCTCACTCATGCCATTTCCCAACCCCATTCCGCCTCCTCATTCCACACTTCCAATTCTTCCAACCTCATTCTATATTCCCTTTACCTTCTCACACTTGAATGCATATTCAGACCCACGCCAATCCATGACCACTTCATAGCAAAGTCCCTAACCTTCTAGCTATCACAGAAACATGGCTCATTCCTCTGCTGCACTATCATATGGGGGCCTCTACTTTACCCACACATTCAGTCCAGGGAACAGGCAAGTGGGAGAAATCATCTGTCATCAGTCTCATCACTGCACATTCCAAGCAATACCCCCTCATTCATTCTTTAATTTACATCCCTTTGAAGTTCTCTCCTCTATGGATACATCTATTAGACACCTATACATACCTCCCAGTTTCTTCATACGTTTGCAGCCTGGCTCCTTTTCTTTCTCTATTCTGACACTCCAGCTCTTACAGAATTTTGGGAAATTTTAACATCTCCATTGATAATGCTGATGTCTCTGCGGCCTCTCTTCTCTTTAACTTAATCCTTTGATTTTTCTCACCAATTCTGATGGACATTGTGTTCTCTTGTCTCTTGCCATTTTGTTCTCTTGTTCCTCACTTTTCTAACGCTCTTTTTTCTAACGCTCTTCTCTGCTAAAATAAAACATGAAACAACACAAACCACATGATTACATACAACAACACAATCGAATAAATCAAAGACTGTATGGTGCTCTATTTATGTCATCAATAGCTAATAATAAGCACAATTTCTTCACATAGATAAGTCTCTTCTGGTGTATGACCCTGCACCTTGAAAAAGAGCGACAGCTCGAAACGCGTTGGTGGGGGCCACTGGGCTCCGTTATGTAGCTGTTTGCTCAATGATCCATTAAATCAATTTTATATATGGGATACACACTCTCTTTGCCATTTGTTGTCTCAACACGGATGTAAACAGTGCTCCAAGTTTCCTGTGACTCATTTACCTACATACAACAACACTACATCAATACAATGCCCTAGACAAGGACATAACACAACATAAAACAATAAGATGAAACTCAAAAAACTATACTACTGTATATGATTACAAGCATATTACAGTTCTAAAAAGGACATTAACTATAGTTTCAATTAAAAAGATGTTAGACGTCAAGAAACGAAACACTCCAAAATTGGGAGGAGATCACCTTTTCACTAAATGACCAAAGTATCAATCTATCATGGCCATCGGTCTCATTTCTAAATTTGATATGCTGTCAAACCACCATCTTAAAATTTCAAATATTGCTAATACAGTATAAGAAACATAGAATAAAATTTGTAGGCTTTCATCATTAACATCTTAACATTTATCCTAATATACATCATTAGAGGCTTAAATAATCCCAGTAAAATCATGACCTGGGGATAATACCACATAGAACCAGATTCGGATATAAAAACCCAAAGGGAAAAGGTAGTTATAATATTACCCCAATACATGCATGTATCCAAATTGTACAGTATAAATACAGGATTACATAGATCCCCCAAGGTGTCCATAAATGTAACTTAATTTCTCACAGAACACCATTAGGCACCTTGAGTATTCCCAAAGTTATTTATTGTAGAACAATAAAAATGTATAATTAATAGCATCATATTTATACTTAATCACAATAATTTTTTGTTTGAGGTAGGTACTACCTGTATATCCAGACCAATGGGACGGCCATGGGTACTCGTTTTGCCCCAAATTATATGGGATTGTTTATGCGTCTGTGGGAGTGTGAATACATATGGAAATATCATAAATGTAGGAAATATATTGAATACTATAGACAATATATCGACGGCATTTTGGTCATCTGGTCAGGGTCCTTAGAAGAACTGGAGGCATTTACAATGTATTTGAACGATAATGATAAAAATATCATTTTAATTGGAGAACATAGCTCTAATAACATCCATTTTCTAGATCTTGAATTGAAGATTGTGGATAACTGTATTATTACATTGAATTCAGTACCTCCCTTATTCTCTGAAGTCTTTGGGCATTGGCTGTCGGCGTGTCCCCTCCCTCTGGTAGAGATTAGAGGAGGGACACCCGATGATGAGGACGGGGCCTGACTCTGACTCTAAGTTGAGCCAGTCACTTCGCTTGGGTGGGGTTATGGCTTTCACGCCAGACCAAGGCAGAATTTTGCAGCGAGGCATGCAGTTCTTTTGCAACCAGCATGTGCGCTATCCAGCCTTGGCGGGAGATGCCATTTTAAGTCCTGTATCTCACATAGTGTATTCCTGGGCAAGGGAACTTCCATTTTGGGCACAATCCACAAACCACGCTGTGACTGCGATTCCGACAGGAATCCGTTCCTTGTGGTTCCTCAAAGTTCATAGATTAGCAGTCTACCAAGTAGGTTGTGCCCCAGGCTAGGAAAGATCCATCTCGATACGCTGTACATGATCTTAGTCCATTACAGGCACTTTATGGTTCTATAATGTGACTACTGGCTACTGGCTAGTAGTACTCTATGTTCTTCTAGTGGAGGTTCAGGCACCTTGTACGTCAGGCACCCCTCCTAAGATACTCCCTATGCAGTACCCATACGCCGCCCCACTTGGCTGCAAGTATCACAGTGGGAATGAAGGGGTTAACCTGTCTCGCAACCCCACAAAAGGCATAAACACCCACCATTGAGACTACTACCCCCTTCACCCAATCCCTCTACCCCCAATAAACAAAAATAAACACAACAATCCTATTCCCACCTCCTCTACTCCCAACACAACAAACCCCCCCCTCTCCGTCCCCTAACACATAATGTTTAGTAATGGTCAAAATTACTATTATCCAGATATGGATAATAGCTCATTTGCTCATTCAAAATAAAACATTAGCCAGCCAGCATAAATAAAGTAAATAAACCTTTCTACTTACCCCTGCCATCATGAAGGGCATCCTCATCAGCACACTCCAGGTCCATGACCTCCATTGGCAGCAAGAGTACAAGAAAAATACAATTTAATGGCCCCTAACCCCTTAATCACCTTAGCGGTTAATTATTAAGGGGTAAACCCCCATCCCCCGCTACCAACCCGGGAGGCCTAACCAGCCACTCCGGCCCCACAATACCCACCCTCTACCCATTGATTGGCACAGTGGTACATCATGCCCATATAATATGGTGAAAAAATGCATTTGCCACCTACTTATCGAGGCTTTCTGAATCCCTGTAGGCATTTGTGCGCGATAACAGCTAAAAAGCCTTGATAATTGGGTAATGACGGCTACTAAAATATGCCCCGGAATGTTTTATGGCAAGGATCCTCAACTCCCATCCTCAACAGGTCCGATTTTCAGGATATCCCTGCTTCAGCACAGGTGGTTCAATCAGTGTCTCCCTGCTTCAGCTAAAGCTAGAATAGCCTTAAAATCCTACCTGTTGGGTGATCTGGAGAACTGGAGTTGAGAACTTCTGTTTTATGGAAACTAACTATAAGGGAAAAGTAGCTGGACATGTGGAAATCAGAACGTTACGTCTGTTAATTGTGTTTTTTGTAGGTGGGTTAGTGGGAGTGTGCACAAAGGTGACATGAGATATCATCACTGAGAAGGTGGTAACTGAGTGTGATGCTGTCCTTTTATGAAGCAAGAAGCAGCACGAATACCAAATGTCCATCTTTAGAATATTAATTTTGGCATTTACATGGGTCTAACTAGTTGGTCCAGGTATGTATTTGTGGAAAGTATTGGTTGGGTATTGGGTTGTTTTTTTTTCTCTGCAAATAGGTGCTGCTAGTGTGTGCTATTAACTTGCACTGTATACCATGAATAAAAAGCTGCAGCATTTTTTTTTTACCACCGTTATTGGTGTTCTAAATAGAAGGGAAAAATTGGGGTGCATGGGGTTTGGCTGCAAAACAAAAAGGACAATCGAGGATGAAGCCAGTTATGTGTCCCTAATAATGCTGGAACACCTGGAATTAACATCCTGCATGATTTATCCACTATTATTGGACTGGCCTTTTTCTTTCCCGTTCTAAACAAGAAGTCTAGTTATGGTCCAGTTGTTTCTTTTGGATTTCCATCCAAGAGAAGCACTTCCAAAAAAAAAAATGTCACTACAGTACTGCATTATTTCTAACTACTTATATATGTATATTCCCAATCCTAATCATGACTATTTTACATTAGAAGTTGATTTCAGGTTTTTTTTTAACATTGATATACAGTAATACAATTTGTTAGGGCGAGAGCACAATATAACGTATGCATTATTTGGGTTACTTAGAATTCTTAATGTTTTATAACACTAGAAGGGGAGGGAAAAAAAATCTAAATCCAGTTATTTTTTCTTATTTGTAATACGTCTTGCTATCTTCACTAGCATAGACTTCCATCAGATATGCTTCAAATGCCTCATCAAAACTGTCCATTTCCTACAGGAAGATAAAAATTTCAATTAGCTTGAGTGCTGTCATAGGCAGACAACACGAGAAAGCTGAGGATAATATGCATTACATATTGATGTCTATCAGATCTAAGAACATAGCCATGTTTTATTCCATACCTCTTTTGTAGATTCAGAAGAAATGGCACCCAATAAAGGCCTGATCATATTAATTTATGCCCCTATTAATTATGCATTCAGATTGCCCGATAGCTTGTCAGTTTATATTCACTATAGTCAGAAAAATACGCCCATTATAGTTACTAAGCAAATAGTAGGACTGCCAGACACTGGGATTTTAAGAAAATTACTTAAACGGGGAGGGCTTCTTTAATTTATAAATCTTGTAGAATATGCAACCAAGTTGTTAGTTTTAAAGCATGACACTGGGCAGAGACAGATGTCACGGAGATGAGGGGAGCTCTTCTCTAGGTTCGATGATTTATTCAACTGTTCTTTGGTCTACAGTAAAAAATGTATCACATTTGTTATTTTAATGAGAATTTGAAATTTTCATCTCTTAAATGATGCATGGGAATGAGGTGTTTAAATAAAGAAATAATTTTCATTTCATCCATTGTTAACATGACTTTAAAATGAAGGCTGTTTAAAAAATGTTCGTTACAAAGATTATAAGAGTTATATACAACACTTTATTAATTAAACATTTTGCTCGGTTTTTATCTGATGAGCTTTCCCCAGTCTCTCTCCAACACCGAGCGCTGTACAAAGAAGCATTTGTAATGGATCTCCCTAATATTACAGGCTTCCAGTGCAAAACTCATAATTAAAGACAATATCACAATGAACTATGCCCCAAAAATTCAATTTTCTACTTACTTGTTCAGTGTGCACGATATAGGGTCGTATTTACTAAGCAGTGCTAAGTTGCAAGGCACCTTATGATCATTCCACCTAATGATGGACACGTTCATGGGTTCAAAATCCAAACTTCTTGAATTTGGGCATTCAATTTGAATTGAGCAGTTTCAAACTTCGGCGTACTAATCAAACTCCAAATCGCACCTCGGAACATATTTTTGAATCCAAACAAAGTACGAGCCAAAACCCAGCGAACACTTATCCCTTCTTGTTGTTGTTGTCTATTTATTATTTTTGTGCACTTTTATTATAAAATGGATGAACTTTAAAAAAATTAGCAAAAAGTTTGGGCATTTCATTCCATCACTGCAGTAGGTGAGGAAGGTCCCGTTTGTGGGTCCGAAACGTTGGTGATTTGTGTCTTTTCTACAATATATATTCTACAAATCTTAACCTGAGTGCTGTCTGCTGATTCCCGTGCGAACGATATCGTATGTTTATCTACTTATTATGGGACATGCACCTACCCTATTATGCTTCATTGGAGTGCC
>WSYH01008626.1:0-28565 GCA_036426205.1 Ascaphus truei | reverse complement strand
GGGGCACGGATTGATAACTGCGCGGGGGGCGCAGGGTTTACAGGGCCCGCGCGCGTTCAGAAGGCACTATTAAATTTAGTGGCGGAGGTGGAAAGCGTGTGAATGAAGGCTCTGTAACACTTACTTACTATGTGTAGCCGGACACCTGGAGATTACGGCGTCATGGCACAGCGCGTCAAATGACGACAATGACGCTACAGAACGCACCGGTTAACCACGTATGGAGGGGGAGGGGGGCACGCGAGGGAGGGGGACAGCTGGCAAGGAGGGCCGCCAGGGAGGGAAAAGCAGGAGGAAAGGATAGCTGCTCCCTGGGTTTAATCACAGAGACAAAAAAGGAAATTCTTCATAGATGATTTAGAACGGGTGACACAAACTTTTTGCTGCGCCCACCCACTGCCTGCATCTCCCCAGTGCTCGCTCGGCCATCCCACCCCCCTTACCTTAGTGCGGGGGTCATTGTGATGTCACTGACCACGACGGTGTCCTTTGAGCGTGTCAATGTTACAATGGGACGCGTCCCGAAGCCAGCTGAATCTCAGTAGTTGAGCTTGCAGCAGAGTCTCGCTGCGGGTCCCCCAGCATTTCATTTTAATGCCTCTGCAACCGCAACCGCCCCCCAGAAAATCTCAGGTGATCCCCCCCAGATTGCGCACCCCTGTGATTAGTAACATAAATGCTCATATTTGTTCCATTAAAAGAGACAATAACCTGCAGAGATTCTGTAGGCAGGGGTGCTCAACTCCAGTCCTCAGACCCCCACAAACAGGACAGGTTTTCAGGATTTCACTGCATCAGCACAAATGGCTCAAATCAGTTCTGCTTCAGCACAGGTGGCTCAATCTGTGCTCAGTCAAGCCACCAGTGCTGAAGCTGGGATATCTGAAAACCTGACCTGTTGGGGGGGTCTTGCGGACTGAGTTGAGAACCCTGGTGTAGAGGGAAATGGGGGGGCATGGGTTAATACAAAGTGAGATCTGAATGAATGAATACACAGAGCGAGAGTACCGGAGGAGAGAGAGAATGAGAAGGGAATCCCGCATAGAGAGAGGGAGAGAGAGGAGAACTGGGAGAGAGATGAAAGATACCACGAGTGAGACAGAGGAGAGTATATTCTCACCCTCATTACGGGTTAGTCTCAGCGGATATGATGCATAATAAATGCCCCAAAATGTTTCCATCCGCACACTCAGCTTTATTCCAGAACCTCAAATCACATATTTTACCTTTGAGAATTATAGCGAAACACTTACACTGCAGACAGTGAGCTTCCTGGCTTCTGGTACAGTGTGTGTGTGTACGAGTGTTGCAAGCCAAGGTAAACACAGGCACCGCTCGTTGCTGACCCACAGAGTTACAACTAATTGTGGACATGATAAAAAAAAAAAGAATGGAGGGTTGCACACTGCTTAGCCACACCCTTTAGTGCCAGATCTAGGGGAATTGTGTCCAAGCCACATTCTGATGCCGTCAGGCAGACTGTGGCGTCATTAAGTTACCGCTCACCAAATCGTTTTATGTTTTAAGCCTCGTTTAGCGTCAATGTATCAAAGCGCTTGCACGTACTGTGCCCGTGTGCACCGGCATGCACTAATACAGCGAGGGAAGGGAATAATAGGACTTACATATTATAATAAGATGAATTCAAATACTTTTTCGCTCCTTTTTTGTGTGTACTGAAAGGTCTAAGTTAGGGGTGGTCAACTCCAGTCCTCAAGGGCACCCTGCTTCACCACAGGCGGCTCAGTCAGTGGCCCAGTCCTCAAGGGCCACCAACAGGTCAGGTCTTCAGGATTATACCTGCTTCAGCACAGATGCTCAATCAGTGGCTCAGTCTTTTTGACGAGCCACTGATTGAGCACCTGTGCTGGAGCAGGGATATCCTGAGAACCTGAATCCTGTTGGTGGCCCTTGAGGACTGCAGTTGGCCACCACTGGTCGCCGTAAACCTCCCAAGCTGGCGATCTGTGTCTGACCGTCATTCCCAGCAGATAACGGGCGCCTAGGCCAAGCCGTCTTTCCTCTCTTACATCCTCAAGGAATCAGGAATAATGCAAATCCCAATTACGCCATAAAGCCCCCCACCCAAAATCCCCCCACCCCCCCCCCCACCCCCCCCCCACCACCCACCCCCCACCGGAAAAAAGCTGCGATCACGTGCCCTTTTTTAAATTGTTCCGCAGCGTGTATTTTCGAATAGCGGCATCCACGCTGTGATTAATGAGCGTTCCCCTGGGAAAAAGTCCAATAATTCACATTGCAAAGCCAGTCATTGACTCCTGCATGGATTTGTGTCCTAACTGCCCACCGGTGCATTTCAGGCAAGATCGAGGGATCATTTTGAAAATGGCATAATATCTCTATCTGGGATGGAGCAAAAGGATTGGGTATTGATCTGGGCCTATTAAGGGCTCCAAGCAACTTTTCAGGTCATTTCTATGCTACCGTAACACCCCTACTGTGCTGGAGAGATGTGCAATGCATTTGAAACATTGTAAAGTACCGTTTTGGAGTGGTTCCTTGGCAAAGAACCATCATTATTGATATTAGCGACCTAGCGGATGGATTCTCACCGCGAGGTTTTACAAATGAAAAAATAAAATCGGAAGCTATTAACCCTTTTATTACAGGAACGTGTGTGGAGTGTGCCACCTATGTGCCCAAACCACTTAGGCCGGATCACAGTGGGGCGAGCTTGCTAGGGAGCGAAGGGCGTCGTGAGACGCCTGTCGCCCATGCCATCTGCGACTGCGATGGGGAGACGTGGGCCGCGACGTCACAAGACTGGGTCGCCCTCATTGGCTGAACCGCTCCCGTACCGTCGTCAGTTGGACAAAATGTTCTTGGCGCACTCTATTGGCGGCCTCATAGCTGGGTCTGTCAGTTGTTTTCGCCACGAACGCGTGCGGCGTCGCGCTCACTATAATCACGGCCCTATATGTCATCTGTGCAGCAAACAGCAGCAATCTACTCTAACCAGTGGTATTTAGGGGTGCAGCTCCCGCCCCACAACTCAGCCAGACCATCAACAGGTATAGTGGGATCAAAGAGGGTGGCACTGGGGGAGTGTTATTTTCACACCCACAGGGCCACAACTTTTCATGTTGCAATTTCACTTCTTTTAGAGAAACGGGTGTTTATTGGACAACCCTCTCCCTATTCATTTGCTTTTCCAGCAGAAATATTGCTTAAATCGTTCTACAATACAAGTGCAGAAAGCGGGAGATGTAGATCCTTTTGCAACGCGCTGTAGGCTCAGGCAGGGCAAGGGTTAAGTCAGACACATTGCCTTTTATTTATTTGTAAAGCCCAAATAATTTAGATAGTTCAGAAGGTCATTGGAGCAATCTACTAAGCCGTCTTTGGAAGACCACGTCAGTGAGCTTGCTAACGGTGTTGTTGTTTATGGCTTAATTCGGGACCATTGTGGCCATAACCCTGGCATCATTTTGCATCATTTGTCAATCACAATAACGTGGCTTGGAGAGTCGGTGGGCACTTTTCCTGTAGTTGAGGGACAAGCAATGGGTCTAGAACGTTGATTGCGGCCGTTCTGCCATGGACCAAATGCGCTGGCGCTACACCGTGACTCACACCCGCCTCCGGAACACCTGGCCGCTGGCTGATTCACCACCAGGTAGTGACTAAACCTTATCCTACTTAAACCCCCTAATACTAATGCTACCCCACTAATACGCCTTAAACTCGTAGTCTAAAAACCGCTACCCTAAGCCCCTACCCTAAAACCCGCTACCCTAATCCCGATACCCTAAAGCACCACCCTCTAAAACCCGCCCTACCCTAAGCCCTACCCTAAAACCCGCTACCCTAAGCCTTTACCCTAAAACCCGCTACCCTAAGCCCCTACCCTAAAACTCGCTACCCTAAGCCCCTACCCTAAAACCCGCTACCCTAAGCCCCTACCCTAAAACCCGATACCCTAAGCCCCTACCCTAAAACCGCTACCTAGCCCCTACCCTAAAACTCGCTACCTAAGCCCCACCCTAACCCGCTAACCTAAGCCCCTAACCTAAAAAACCGATACCCTAAGCCCTACCCTAAAACCCAATACCCTAGCCCTTACCCTAAACCTACCCCAAAACGAGAAAAGAACTAAAAACCGCTCACTACACCTTATCAAACCCGATACCTAAGCCCCTACCCTAAAACATGCTACCTGAGCCCTTACCTTAAGCCGTATCTAAAACCCCCAAACCTAAGCCCTTACCCTAACCGCTAAAAACCCCTTAATAACCCCCACCCATACCAGTAAAACTTGGCTTAGAAGCGGCCAGCAGCGGAGGTTTCAGAGGCGGATCGGCTGTTGAGGGAGGGTCCGGTCAAATGTCCCATTCCGCAAGCAATAATCCTCATGGAGGAGCGGCTCGGCGAGTAAAGGCCGGCGAGTAAAGGCTCGGCCGAGTAAAGGCTCGGGGGAGTAAAAGGCCGGGAGTAAGGCTCGGCGAGTAAAGGCTCGGGGAGTAAAGGCTCGGCGAGTAAAGGCTCGGCGAGTAAAGGCTCGGGGAGCAAAGGCCATGACGGACACTGAGTGTGACTCAAGGAGCCTGCTTCAATTCCCAGTGCCAGCACCTTGGACCTGTGCCAGTCACTTTATCCCTCTGTGCTTCTGGCACAAACAACATAGATTGTAAGCTCAGCGGGGGGGGGGCTGTCTGTAACATTCCTCTGTGCTGCGTACAGCGCGCTGTGTACTGTAATTGTGACGCGCTTTGTGTCCCATTGGGAGAAAAGTGCTATATGAAATCAAGTTATTATTATTAACCTTTTGGATCAGTACAAGGTTCTCTCTCTCTGCCAGCCCTATTAAAGATGTCTATGACTATTCTCAATTACAGAGAAGCTATTATGTCTGTGGAAAACTAATTATTATTCAACGTTGGCAGCTATTGCCCCAACAGAAGCCAAATGCAATTCAATGAAAGCTCCGATAGTTTGCTAGCGGAGCCGGTTCGAATCCCGCATGTCACAGAAATGCTGGGAAATTATTCAGAACAAAACAAATCTGGTGCACAAAAGGATTAAATGTGTGTGTGTGTGGTGTGTGTGTGTGTGGGTTGTGTGTTGTTGTGTGTGTGTGTGTGTGGTGTTATATATTTTGCAGAGGAGAAAGGACAGAGAAAAGAAGCTCACGTTTCCTCACGACTCTAAACTGCAATGATTAACTAAAAAGTAATTATGACATAAACAGCCGCGTGAGCTTTAACCCTTCACTGCCAGAATAGCCAGCACAAATATCAGAGCACCCACGTGGGTGATCTGGATACGGACACTGTAAGTAATTAGTGGAATGAGAAGGGTGTGTGTTACTGTGATACAATATAAAGCAGTGTTGGCTGGCAGGGCACAGTGTGCCGCTACTACAGGGGACTCTTCATCGGGGACCCCACTGCATGAACCCAAGGACAATATTCCAAACCAATATAGGTCTATTCTAATTTATTGTTGCCCAGCAACCGGTGTTTCTACGGAAACAGCAGAAGACAACCGAACCTTTAAGGAGACAGAAGAAGCAGGAGGAATCAAATTAGGGATACAAAGAGTGTGAGTCTAATATTTGTGTGGTGTAGTATATATACATACAAGTAATAATAACTTTATTTCATATAGCGCTTTTCTCCCAATGGGACTCAAAGCGCCGTCAAAATGACAGTACAGTGTGCGGTACGCAGCACATTTCAGAAAAACACAAACATATATATATATATATATATATATATATATATATATATATATAGAATATATATAATATATATATATATATATATTTTAACGTGTATGGTGGGTGTATATATTATATAATATATAGATATATATATATATATATAGATATATATATATATATATAATATATATATATATATATATAATATTATATAGATATATATATATATATATATATTTTTATTTTTTTTCCCACACATGCCCTTGGAGAGAAAGAGAGGACAAGGGGTTTTCGGTTAGTTTTTCATACTCAATGAGCTACTATATATTATATACTTATTACCTGTCCTGCCTCAAATTCAGGGGTGGGGGGTTCTGGGTTCCACACAACTGAGACACATAAATAACACATGTATATGACTTGGAAAAATTGGTCGCAGCTTTATTTATAAATACGAAGTTAACCAAAACTAAGGGGGGTACCCATCTAAGTTCTCTGCTCACCAAAACAGAGCCTGGGGAATACCCCTGGCTTGTTCCTCTATATGCCAACAGCCACCTCGTCCAACACACACCACAACTGGAAGATCGCCTCCATATCGGCCACCCAAGTCGAGCATGATACCTCCTTCCCATAACTACCTATTCGAGATACTTAGACCTCCCACATGGAGCCAACCTACCAGGGTACCCAACCCACACTCTACTACCACCACAATGCTGCAACAAATAACCTTGAAACAAACACTTTCAACACCACAGCCAATCCTAAAAAAGAGAGAGGGAGGGTGTCTGTCTGTTCTACTGCGGGGAAGAAGAATTAGGAGTACTCACAGGACCCCTCCTGTATAACTTCTGCCTTCTCAGTCCTTCCACACCCCCTGGACTGACCACAACCATCCATCTTCCCCCAACACCCCTCACTAGGAGTCATGCTGCCCGTTCCTCTAAAGTCAGAGGGCCTCTCTTTCCCAGCATTTACTTTCACCTTACATATTACCAGGCTATATCCGTACAGTATATGTATAATGTGCTAGAGAAGTGTCTTCGCTATAGGTGTCCCTATTAGAAAGGGAAAGTGACCAGGTACAATCCTGGCTGCTTCATCCAAATCTTTCCATCTTCCCAATGAACTGAGGACGTTATAAGTCCGTAATTATTGCTGAGATCCATTATCTGCTTTGTTGCCAGCGGGGCCGTGATGATCATTACAGACCCGGCCTGTCCATCAAATGTGTTAATTGTATGTATAAGCGCTGATGCCCATCGGTGAGAGGAGCCGGCTTCTGCTTCCCGCACACGGCGATGTGGCGAGACCATTTGCGTATGAACTCGGAAGACTGTGTTCTAACTCATTAGCTTCCCATTAATTAGGTGATTTAAGGAAGCTTTCTCAAACTCCTTTCTGCTTCTACACTGCCTCTCCCTGCCGTCCTGGAATTTGGTTATGGCGTGTTTAGTAGCTCAATGGTCAAAGTGCCATTAATGTAGTGGCACTGAGACAGATATTAAGCGATCCTCGAGCTATTAACCGTTTCTGCCTGGCAATGTGTTACAGGCCATCCACCAGCAAAGGAGCAAAATAATGCAATTGGACCATATTTGTATGGAAACAAAAAAATCTGAGCAATTAGTTTGAATAAACATGCTTGCACAAGGATGTGCAATCTCAGCTCAATCTTGCCCTGCCCTGCAATGCAACTGTGAAGAGGTTATGGGCAGGTTGGCTAAGCAGTGCTATCCATAAGACCCCTTATACCCTCATCACTCAAGTGAAGGTAAGTCTCCGGTACAAGAAGGAGTCTACGGACTAGCACTGATTAGTAAATAGGGGATTATGTAATACTCCTGTGTCTTTGCACTGACTCATTTGCCAGGATGAAAATTCCATAGTCTGATTCATTCTTCTTCCCAACGTGACGATTGCAGTTGAAAACAGCAGAGGAGTGACTTGAGGAGGAGGAGTGTGGAAGCGCGGGCAGCGGCTCGAATGGAAGCTGAACATCTTTGCTTTTCAAAAGCACACAAAATGTTTTTTTTGTTTTGCTAAATAAAAAGTGACAGGCAGTAATCAGACAGAGACAGGCTCAGGTTCATAGTGAGGGACAGGTTATATAGTGCAGCTGCGTCACTGCCGTCCTCCTACATCCATGTCGCCATGAGATGTTTAGCCCTGTCCTGTTTCTGGAAGTCCTCACTGGACATGTAAATTAAAGTCTATGGTGCATGGTGTTATTGTGTAGTAAACAAGGACTGGGTTGAAATCTCAGGAGGACATTAGGTTTATAAGAAATGAAGCTTTGCTGTGGAGATATTTAATCCCTTACACCCGGGGGCTCAACTCAGTCCTCAAGCCCCCCCAACAGGTTAGGTTTCAGGATTATCCCAGCTTCAGCACAGGTGGCTCAGTCGAAGGCTCAGTCGAAGACTGATTGAGCCCCTGTGTGAAGCAGGCATGATTGAGTTACCTGTGCTGAAGCAGGGATGGACTGAGACACCTGTTCTGAAGCACGTATATTCTGTAAACCTGACCTGTTGGGGAGGTTGAATGGAGGGGCTTGAGGCTAGAAGTTGAGCACCCCTGCCTTACACCTGAATCTTCAGGACCATGGACAGTAATGGTAAAATGCCTGTACTCCCCATCCCTATTGTATATATCTGCCACTGGTGGGGTTGTGGTTGCGCACAGCTGTTTATTGAAGGGTCTGTAGAGTCTGTGCTTACTTCTGAAGTACTATGGGGATACATGTTACCATAGAAACAAACAGAAGACGACAACCCCTCTACAAAGGGAAATAACTCTTAGGTGGGCATACATGTATGATCTTGGTAATGTACAAAGCACTTAAAATGTGCATCACAACAATGCCAAATCACTGGTACTTAATGTGAAGCAAATATCCTTGCTGTCTTGTGCATTAAATACAGGGGGAAATAGCAGCCGGCGACTGATACTAGAATAGCAATGCTGCTTCTTTATTGAGTTGATATTGTGGTGTCACATTGTAGCTGATATTGGTTCTTGGCAGTAATGAGGACTGCATCACCTACCCTGCCCCTTATTCCCACCCGCATCTGCTTTTATAAGTCTGAATGGGACCACCCAATTAAAAGTCAGCATCACCCTCTACACACCCCAGTAACCCACATAAACATAGATGGGATCACCCACTTCGTTAGGGTCACCTACTTATCTACATCATTTGCTGTTACTAGGATGGCTCCCTTTGCCTATCCTCTCTCCTTCCCCCCCCCCCCCTCCCTGACCCCTATTTCGGCACCCAGCATCAGTTCTAGATGGTATATACATCCTCCTGTCCTAGGATTCCTTTTTGGTGTTTAACATGTTCCATTCTGTGCTTTAATGATACGCTTGATGTACAGTATACCTACAGACCACACACAGACAAGTGCTGCAGGGAAGGGGGGTGCAGGGGGGGGTAGGGGGAGATGCATTCAATGGGAACAGGAGTGGCCAACTCCAGTCTTCAAGGGCCACCAACAGGTCAGATTTGAAGGATATCCCAGCTTCAGCACAGGTGGCTCAATCAGATTGCGCCACATGGCTGAAGCAGGGATATCCTTCAAACTGACGTTGGTGGCCCTTGAGGACTGGAGTTGGCCAGTCATTGACTGAGCCACCTATGCTGAAGCAGGGAAATCCTTCAAACCTGACCGCTGGTGGCACTTGAGGACTGGAGTTGGCCATCCCTGCAATGGAAGCAGGCTTTGGGGTGGGGGATGGGGGTAAAGGACGAGGAAGGAGCTGATAGCAGTAACTGCAGCAACTGTCTTGCAGAGATATAAATTATCGTCACTAGGGAGGATCAAGGCTAGGAGGTGTTCTGCAGCGTTGGGAGAGGTAAAGGAGGAAGGGAGAGGGGCGAGACATGGGGGCTGAGAAAGCAGAAGATGACAGGGCGGAGAGCAGAGAAATGGGACTTAACCGTATTTGCTGTATGGTATAGCAAAGTGATCTGTAATACCCACAAAGCAAAGTGTATCTGTAATACCGCAAAGCAAAAGTATATCTGTTTACTAAGCAAAGTGTATTGTTATACTAAGCAAGTATATCTGGAATACTCAACAAGTAAAATATATCTGTAATACTCACAAAGCAAAGTGTATCTGTAATACCCACAAAGCAAAGTGTATCTGTAATACCCGCAAAGCAAAGTATATCTGTTATACTAAGCAAGTATATCTGTAATACACACAAAGTAAAATATATCTGTAATACTCACAAAGCAAAGTGTATCTGTAATACCCGCAAAGCAAAGTGTATCTGTAATACTCACTAAGCAAAGTATATCTGTAATACTCACTAAGCAAAGTATATCTGTTATACTAAGCAAAGTATATCTGTAATACTCACAAAGCAAAGTGTATCTGTAATACCCACAAAGCAAAGTGTATCTGTAATACCCGCAAAGCAAAGTATATCTGTTATACTAAGCAAAGTATATCTGTAATACCCACAAAGCAAAGTGTATCTGTAATACCCACAAAGCAAAGTGTATCTGTAATACTCACTAAGCAAAGTATATCTGTAATACTCACTAAGCAAAGTGTATCTGTAATACTCACTAAGCAAAGTATATCTGTAATACTCACTAAGCAAAGTATATACTGTAATACTCACAAAGCAAATAATATATCCGACATGCACAGAAAACTGTATTATCTTCAGTATGTGTCCCTAAATTGTGAAGAGATTGAGGCCCACTATGGGTGAAGGGGAAAGTAAAACAAACATTATTATTATGAAAAAAAATACAAAAACTTTCGTTAGATAGATGTAACCCATTCTATGTTTAGAACATAAATGCTGCATGATTCTTTTTCTAACAGGTCCAAAAGGCTTTTCCTATTCTTTACCAGAATTAGAATGGATCATAACCTGGCACAGTATACCACTACTCTTTAAAGACACTTTGGCCACTGATGTGAGATGTCCCACTAAAGTAGAAACCCTGGCATATGCAACATGGGAGGCTGCGAGCACACGCATGAAGTGCTCACATTATGTGCTACGAGAGCGAGTGGATGAGTGTACACACTCAACTGTGTAGGTGTTGTGGGCAAGTTGTCAGGCGTGTGTTCACCAACGCAGGGTCACGCTGTATTTACATTGTGTTATTTGTATACAACCCGGGAAGGGAAAGGGTAAAATGGGGAGTCTGGAGGAAGGAAGGGCGGGAGGAAAGCATAGAGAGATGGGGACACAGGTACAAACAGCTTGGAGACACCTTAGAGCTGGGGTGGCAAACGCCCAGTCCTAAAGGCCACCAACAGGTCAGGTTTAGGATATCCCTGCTTCAGCACAGGTGCTCAATCAGTGTGCTCAGTCTTTGACTGAGTCACTGATTGAGCACCTGTGCTGAAGCTGGGACTGATTGTGCCACCTGTGCTGAAGCTGGGGATGATGAGCCACTGTGCTGAAGCTGGGACTGATTGTGCCTCCTGTGGCTGAAGCTGGGACTGATTGTGCCACCTGTGCTGAAGCTGGGACTGATTGAGCCACGCGTCCTGAAGAAGGCATATCCATAATACCTGGCCTGCTGGTGGCCCTTGAGCACTGAGTTGGCCGCCCCTGCCTTAGAGGTTGTAACATCCCATAAAGCACGTCACACTTAGGAATATTATAAATGCAGCCATACTACTGCTTGGCTAGAAAGTCTGACAAACAGGGCCTGGGACAGCCCAACCCCCTGAGGCCTTATTGCCTTCAAGCAACATTGACATTTGTTTAGAAGTTCTAAGGTTCCAACATTGGGGCCCTGTGGGGGAATAGAGAGAGCAACATCAGACATGCTTTAGGATAATTAGGATGTTATCCGTGAAATCGCAGCGAGCAGAAATCCATCTGACAGGTGTTGCATAGTAAGAGAAAGGGGGGCAGAGATGAATAGAAATCAGATGAAAGATTAAGAGAAGAAACGCTTCGTTTCTAAGTGTGTGGCTCAGTGTGTTTTCTCGTGATTAGCAAAATTATCTGGAGGAAGTTCATTGATTTGGAAGGAAGTCATATTCACTGGAAGACAATATCTCGTTTGGAAGGAGTTTCGTCCCTGGAGCCGGTATCAATAATTGTATGGCCGTCACCCAATTGCAGGGGCCGTGCCGATCGTTGTCTTTTCCTAGAGTGCAGTCTCACTCACAGCACGACAGTCTCAATCATAGGACGACAGTCTCACTCAAATGGGTAGGGTGGGGAGAGGGGGGGCAGTCTCACTCAATGGGTATGGGTGGGAGAGGGGGGGCAGTCTCATTCAAATGGGTGCGTGGGAGAGGGGGGGGGGGCAGTCTCACTCAAATGGGTATGGGTGGGAGAGGGGGGCAGTCTCACTCAAATGGGTATGGAGGGGAGAGGGGGCAGTCTCACTCAAATGGATATGGGTGGGAGGGGGGGCAGTCTCACTCAAAGGATATGGGTGGGAGGGGGGGGCAGTTTCACTCAAATGGTATGGGTGGAGAGGGGGGCAGTGTGTCACTCAAATGGGTATGGGTGGGAGAGGGAGGGGCAGTCTCACTCAAATGGATATGGTGGGAGGGGGGGGGGGGGGGGCGGGGTGGCCAGTTTCAACTCAGATGGGTATGGGTGGGAGAGGGGGGCAGTCTCACTCAAATGGGTATGGGTGGGAGGGGGGCAGTCTCACTCAAATGGATATGGGTGGGAAGGGGGGCAGTTTCACTCAGATTTGTATGGGTGGGAGGGGGGGGGCAGTCTCACTCAATTTGAGTGCAGTCTAAGTCTAACTCACTAGGGAGCATGCTTACTCATTTTTTGCATCAATTAACCCAATACAGCCTCAGTCCCCGAAACGTAAGCAGTTTCATCGGGATGTCCTGTTCTGTGACTCACATTTGACCCCTTTAACGAGGGAATCCAAGCAGGGGACTTTTTTTGGCGAATGTTTTTTTTCTTCCAGATAAGATTGAAGCAGGGGGTCTCCGGAGCTGAACCCCATTAATTCCCTCTCTGGGGACCCCTCGTGCTTCCGGAGATACTTACCTCCCTAGTAGGTGCCGGTCGCCGCTAGCAGGGATCACGTAATGGCGGAGTTTCAACGTTTCCGCGCCCTGCGGCCCAATAGGAAGCCGTGACATCAGGTTCAGCTTCCTATTGGTCCGTGTGACATGGGAGATTTAAAGATGCAGGCACCCCCTTCGGAGGTCTGTATCTTGGGAAGTGGGGGTTTTCCGGAGCTGAAATCAATGGGGTTCGGCTCCAGAGAACCGCTGCTTTAATCCTATGTTAAAAAAAAAACAATGAATACAAAAAGCATGAATTGCAAACTAATGAACCCACAAAAAAAAACTAAAAGGCAGAAATTCATTACTGTACCAGGGAAATATGGCGGCTGTAAGCAGACCCACAATGCAGAAATACAGCAGCAGTGTCATGATACCCTCATTAGGCATTTATATGTATACATAGCTCTTAATAACGGCTAAATCCTTTGCAGCTGCTCCCTCCCCACTGAATCAGCCTCTCCTTCTTCCTCCCATGAGCCCTTTCAGCTGCCAGTAATTGGCTGATGGGGACATGGGTACCACGTCTAACCTGTGCCAGCTGCGTTCTGCGGCACGATGTAATAAAGCCGTCTTCCTTCTGTCAGTATCTAGATTTGGTTCCTGAAATTGGGCACTGGCTGTTTGCACCTCCCCCGGACGCCCCCCTTCCATCAATATACCTTACATGGTCTTTTGGCTGTAGCGTTCCTCTGGTAATGTTACCTTGTATCATCACCCTGCCCATCAAAGACCTATCATCCCCATCTCTCCTCGTCATGGCGGCCTCCCGTAAAGTGAACCTCTCCCCCTGAACATTTAGCATGCAGGTAGAGAATGAATGTACAGCTCACTTTGCTGGAGATGCCGCCCTGGGAAATTCCAGTGGACAGAGGTCGTAAGCTTGAGGAATAGAAGCGTTCATGCGTTCCTCATGGGCCCAGAGAGTTGAGGAGAAGTGGCCAGAGCCCGACATGGTTTAGAAATAGTAGGGTGGATCCATTTACCATGCAGCACCTATGTTGTAGGGGATATAGTTTCAGGGGGAGAGAGGGGTTAATATTTATTTATTTATAAAAAAAAAATCTTTTACCAGGAAGTCATACCTGGAGAGTTACCGCGCGTTTTCAAGTATGTCCGGGGCACGGGATGCTACGCGACGTCTTGACGCCGGGTAGCGCCGCGACAGCCCGTTGTCATGGCAACGGGTGTCACATGATGCTGCGGCATCCCACGGCATCCCGTTGCCATGGCAACGCGGCATCCCTTGACGCGCCGCGCAGCCATGTTCAGTGGAGGGGCAGGTGGGAGATGCCGGAGACCCCACCGCACCACGCCGCACCCCTGGGAGATGAAAAAACTGAACCCGTAGCCCGGAGGCAAGTGCCCAAAAGCCGTAGTATCCGGGTCAAACCCGGAGTGGTGGCAACCCTGTATGCAAACGACCCATTATCAAACCATTGCATATCCACTAGAGTCCATTAAGATTAGTGCAGGAACGTGACATTATTTAAGGTTTACCTTTATTTGGTGTTGCTCCTATCCGCACTCAGAAATAGGGTTTTTACAGGCTCTGCATGGCTGGGACACCAGGGTTAGGCTTATCCCTTAAATAACCGTACGATTTTCCTCTCCTTCCCACCTCAGCAGAAGGCCTATTTCGGGGCCTGGCTAGCAGTGATGCCAAGCCTATGCGAATGAGCTGTAGTTCGGACGTTGTCCCCGCATATAATTGGCATTGGAAGATACCATGTTAACTCAGAGCACATAATGTCCGTTCCTGGCTTAGGTTTACGTCACGTAATGATTTAACAAAGCTTTGTGGCTCGAGTTTTGGAGTGCCAGTGGAATGCATTGCAGAGCGCTGAATGGGTTAATGTTTCACATTTAACCTAGGTTTGTCCTGGACCAATACAGCTACTAGAACATTAGGAAAGCCGCACTGGACCGGACACCCTGTTTCCACCTCTCCTTTGCTCTCTCTCTCTCTCCCCTATCTCTCCACATCCTTTTTTGTTGTTCATCCATCCTCCCTCTCTCACCTCTTACTCTGATTAATTAATCCCTTCAGTAGGATCAGCCTGCCCTCTCCTCGCCCCCTCTCTCCGTCGTCACCCGCATTGAGTGCGCTGCTTTCCTCAGGACAGAAGCTGCAGAATTCTTCCATTATTAAATGAGGCTTTCAAATTAAGCTCTTCTGCACCCCAGGGGCACGCAGTCAGTTACTTACAATTAGGAGTCCCTTCTCTACCCGGCAAAAAATTATCTACTTGTTACATGGTGCTGCCGGCATGGATTGTGCATACAGTACAACATATCCCTTGACCGAAGAGCTTGCAATCTAGTCTGGCGCTCCTGTGATTTGCCCACGGGCACATGAAATGGTTAACGGGTTGAACACCAGAGACGACCACTTTTGAGCTCAGTGGGTAACCAGAGTCTATGGAATGAATTAACCCTACATCTTCCAGAGCAAGGGGAAAACAACCTCACAAAGTATTGAATAGAGACTTACTCAAATGGTTTCTTTGGCTCAGGGCATTTTCTGCTCGCGACTTTGTCAAATAAGAGATATAGAAATGTATAAATCAAGGTTCTTTCATTTGGCTCCTGATCTTACCTAGGAAGGCTTATATCACCTGAGACTTGTGATGTCCGGTTATCTGAATAAGGCAACAAATAAGTGTAATTGATAGGACAGAACAACCAGTTCATTATCAGTGCTACAAAGTGCGAACCGGAAACTTAATGGACTATGTCCCCAAACAAATAATCAATGTTCATTTAGAAATGTTTCATAATACGGAGTACTGACCAATTGGAAACCGGGTCATATGCAAACCCTCCAAGCGTTTGCTGAAATGCTCTTCTTGGTTTGTTTGGTGGAACTGTGTGTTAACCCACTGATCATAACGCAAATATAGGAGAGTGATGAAGTTTTGAAATGATGGGGAGGGGGGGGGATTAGGGTACCCGCAAGCTGGGACACAAAAGGAAAAAATCCCCATGGGAAACCCTATGTAAATCCTCCCGTGAATAACTCTCCTTACAAAAAAGAGATGCATATCAGCCACAGAAACAAGCTGCTCCAACGCGTTACACGCACTACGCGCTTTATTATTTTTTTATCATTGTGATAAAGCGCCGTAGTGCGTGAAACGCGTTGGAGATGCTTGTTTCTGTGGCTGCCATGCATCCTCTTTTTTGTAAGTCAATAGATCTGTTTGTAACCAGCAACAGTTTTTTGGACCCTGGCCTGTTTCTACAGAGCTGTGCTTATTCTCACCTGCTGTGTCACCGGATCTTCCTAACAAATAAGTGTAACCCCCCCTTACCCGGCTCCAAAGGAGGACACATCAGATTGACTCCATACATTGGCAGTGCTCAGTCTCTTAGACCTGCTCAGGGTGCTGGGTAGGTGCAAGCTGGGTGTGGGTGCTGGGTAGGTGCAGGCTGGGTGTGGGTGCTGGGTTGGTGCAGGCTGGGTGTGGGTGCTAGATAGGTGCAGGCTGGGTATGGATGCTTGAATGTAACAAGGATAGGCGCCAGGAACTTTTATAAAACATATAGGGCTTTATTGGTTATCATCTATCAATAATGCTTCCCTGACACACCTCACTTACTGATAACTGGTGGCAAATAATAATATTCAGGACTCATCCTCTTTCTAGTTCTCACTCTTACCCTGGGGAGGTACTTGGCTTGTTACCCACAGTACGGGTTAAACTAGCAGTCTCTTGCATAGAGTTAGTGATGCCCCATGTTAAATGGACCTCTCGGGAACACACTTCAGGCCGCTGAATTTGGAACCCGCTGATGTGTACCACATACTTCTTCCATACCTATCTGATCAGGATTGCACCAGGGACCTTCCGGTTGGGCCGATCCAACACGCCGGAGTTACTAACACTGACAACTCATTACTAAAAGCAGCTTCCCCCTGTTCAGTAGTGAGAACAATCTCGTACCCATACTACTGGCGCTTTCTGAAAAGAGCATGTTCTTTAACTGAAAACAATATAGATTGACAGGGCAAATCTTAATACATTAATCTATATGTGACAGGGTGAATGAACGTCACCAGCCATATACCTGGCAGACCTATGTTTAGGCTTGCAGTGCAGCAGTGACGAGGTTAAGTTTCAGTTGAGAAGGGCTGCTTAATTAGTCTGACCCCAGCTGCATAATCAAGGTGTTTAAAAACACCCAGGCTGTACACACATGCAGGCTAGCTGGTCAGGAGACAAGACTGAAACACTGAAGAGATTACTGCTATAAGGTCTGTTTTCAAAGTACATGTGTGATGAACTGCCTGTGTCCTGCATGCTGAAGAGAAGCTGCCTTGTTTTCTATGCTGAAGAGAAGCTATTTTGTTTTGTCTGCTGAAGAGAAGCTATTTTGTTTTTGTATGCTGAAGAGAAGCTATTTTGTTTTTGTGTGCTGTCTGTTTTTAAGGCTCAATAAATAAGCCTTATCAAGAGAACCCGCGTGTGTGGTTGCATGTACCCTGCAACACTAAACACACAATCCTACTTACAGGACTCACAGTGAGGCTCAAGTCTAAACTCTGAAGAACCTGCTTCTAAAATATTGGGTGGAGCTATATATACCCATCTATCTCTTTACGGCGACATCACTGGTCACAAGACATATTGGGGCATGGCAATCCATTTCTGCATAGTTACCCTGCATCACATGAGTAGGGGAGTAATCCGAGTGATCCCACACAGCTAACCTATTAAGGCGTTAACCCCTTAACTGAAACAGTAGTCCCAAAGGGAGGCTATATAAATAAACCAGCATGCAGGAAAACGAATGAGGCTATCTGTGTTACTTTGCAAAAAAAACTAAATTTTGTAACACACAAGGTAAATGTGACGGTCTCCCTGGGATCCTGCTTGATGCCGGCATTTGGCTGCTTTGGTTTCTATGGCATGTAAGACATTTGCTTTTCTTGGGGGCCTCTAAAATGAGGGGCGCTTTTCAATCAAGTGTTTACCCAACCTGTCGCACATCTGGTTCCTGTTAGAGGGCCAATAGAGATACGGATGGAGGAGAGAGGAGGGCTCTACATGTGCAAACTCAATTCATATAAAAGGGAGCCGCCAGGGGACATCTAACCCGCCCCATCCCATCCCACACCATGTTTATAGACATGGGGTAGCCAACTCCTGTCCTCAAGAGCTACCATCAGTTCGTCAGGACATCTCTGCTTCAGCACAGGTGGCTCAATCAAAGACTGAGCCACTGATTGAGCCACCTGTGCTGAAGCAAAGATATCCTAACCACCTAACCTTTTGGTAGCTCCTGAGGGCTGGAGTTGGCTACACCTGTAAACATTATTACTAATGTAAACATTACTTGAAATACTATTTTTGTAGAAATATGGGTTAATCCCCCAGATTGTATCCCCCTTAAACACTGATATTGGCTCCTTCTGATCCCAGGAGGAGGAGAAGTCCTGGATATGGAGTCTGCGACGGGAGATGAAAGCTCGGATAAGCCGGGCGGAGGATGATCACAGCTCTTTGATCCTGGGCTCCCAGCAGGTTCACAAGGCAGCGGAGTGACATTAGCAGGGCAGATTAGGGAGTATAAATAGAGAGATGTGTTTACACACACCTGCTGATTACAGACAGCCCTGGCTCCCTCTGTATCCGGCAAAACATTACACATTAACTCTGTCTCTGCCTTGGGATGCAGACCAAGACTTGAGACACCTATTTAACCCCTTAAAGCAACAATCTGTACTGTTTGCAGGGCCGCCAACAGAAATCCTGGGGCCCAGGACAAAAGAAAGGCGTGGGCTCGCCACGGCGCTTCCCCTCCGTCCCACGTTGGGAGCGGGGGGGGGGGAGCAGGCCCACAGGCCGGACATCCTGCTTTCCCTGCGCATGCGCGCCGAGACCTCACCTCTGCACATGCGCACGGGGATCGCCGGCATTATTTTTTCGCTGACACTTTTTTTTTTAATGAAACGGGCACGGCCATGCAGGGGACCCGGGCGGCCGGACCCCCTGACTCACCGGGATGCCAACCCCGGCAGACCCATCCTTTTGGCAGCCCTGACTGTTTGATTCCAAATCAGGCTGCTGTATTACTTCATTACTTTATATCTGGGTGCACGTGAGCACACGTGTGTGTGTTTGTGTATGTGTGCACGGTTGCATGTGTATGTGAGTGTGCAGACACATGAATGTCAATTTGCTCGGATGTGGGTGCATGTGAGTGTGTGTAAGTGTGCATGCCTGGGTGTGTACGTGTGCACGGTCTTGCGTGTGCGCAGATGCATGTGTATGTGCATGTGTGCAGGCGTGTTTGGGTGTGCGTGTGTATGTGTGAATGTGTGCGGGCATGTGTGTATTTAGTACACACGTATGTGTGTTTGTGTTTGTACAGCCGTGTGTGTATGTGTGTGCACTGGCATTGCGTGCGCACGGGCATGTGTGTGCGTGTGTATGTGTATGTGTGTGCGTGTGTATGTGTGTGCGTGTGTATGTGTATGTGTGTGCGGACACTTCTGTGTGTGTGCCTGTGAACCAACTTCTGTGGGGAAAACAGCACACCGGAACTGTCACCGGTGAATTATGACATTTGGTGCCGTAGCTTTATTCTAGAAACTCAAACACAAGTAATAATCCTACAGAATGAATGGAATATACCAGGGGACGTTGTATAAGCAAAGTGATTCTCACGCTTCCCCACGGAGCTGCCTGTCTAGATCCAGCCAAGACCAGGAGCTGGGAATTTATTTCTATGACCTCATTGATTATTGCAGGTTGTCATTTGTGATGTAAAGGGAGAATTATGGGTCGTAATTATAGGTCCCAGAAGCATCTGTCCTGCCCTGTCACATGCTCCGCTGCTTGCATTATTTCTGCACTGTCAGCTTGTCTCCTTACGATATACTACCGCTCTGTAGCTGCCGTTAGCAGACTCATTTGTTTCATAACCTCGGTAACAAAATAACACAAACATTTTTTACCTTCAAATTCTGTGTATTGAGAGGAATAGCGTAAATGCGCGCAGGTGATGTGTAGATCAAGAGTAGCGGATACAGCAGGGGGGATATATTGTTGCAAAACTGATACTATGTATTATGGAGACAGGTTTACGGAATTGGGCACAACGACATGTGATATACAGCGTAACGGGTTTACTTCTCTGCTGTCTCTTTATTTAGACATGGGATCGCCAAGTCCAGTCCTCAAGGATCACCAATAGGTCAGGTTTTCAGGATATCCCTGCTTCAGCACAGGTGGCTCAATCAGTGGCTCAGTCGAAGACTGAGTAAACCCTGATCTTTGGTGGCCCTTGAGGACTGGAGTTGGACAGTCAATGACTGATCAACTGATTGAGCCACCTGTGCTGAAGCAGGGATATCCTGATAACCTGACCTGTTGGTGGCTTTTCAGGACTTGAATTGGCTACCCCTGATCTCCTGCACCTGTCTTCCCCTCAACTGTCACAGCCCCTCCTGCCCACGCCGTGACTCAGACCCCCCCCCCCCCCCTGCTGGGCGTGTGAATAGTGGAGTGTGGCGGTTGATGGGATTATTACAGGGTAATATGCACGTTAATCACAGCCTGTCTGTCCTCTTCACAGCTCAGAGCCAGCAGCGAGCTGCCATCAGCAACCCAAGCCGCCAGCAGGGACCAGAAAGGTACACGATAATGTGCACGGCCGCCCCGGGAGGCCAAATCAATGCCACTAAAATGTATTATTATTATTTTCTGGTTCATCACCCTGAAGTGTCACTTATGGGCGCGGGGACCCTGGCAGCTATGGGGAGGCAGTGAAATAAAAGTCAAACATAAAATTAGACTGCAAGCTCTTGGGGGCAGGGCTTTCATTTCCTTTTGTCTGATTGTGTTTGCTGCACTTATTTTGTAAAGAGCTTAGTACACAGCGGGTGCTATATAAATAAAGGTATAGATATGTATTTCAGGGGTGGCCAACTCCAGTTCTCAAGCGCCACCAACAGGTCAGGTATTCAGGATATGCCTGCTTCAGCACAGGTGGCTCAGTCTTTGATTGAGCCACCTGTCCTGAAAACCTGGCCTGTTGGTGGCCCTTGAGGACTGGAGTTGCCCGCCCCTGATCACGGCAGATCCTAGCAGGCACGCTCCGTGGGTAAGACATTCCTATATCCCATGCCTGAGATAATCTTATTATCAGAGGGTAACAACCGAAAAGCCACGTAAGTGGATTGGGGATTTAGATGGGTGATTTGGGAGTGTAAAGATTAAAGAAAAGTCACTTCTCATTCAACCTACCGCCTAGGAACGTGCTTTAGTGTAACTAACGCTGCTGAGAGCGGTTTCAGATCTCACACCGCAGCGAAAGGATTGAAGACGTTATTTTAGCGAGATCTATGCGTTATTTAACGTTCCGTCACTAGAAAGGGGGAAAGTTCCCCCCCGTGGCAATGAAAACGATAAAACAAATCCCCCCTTTTAAAAAAAAAGGAAGAAAGTGGGACTGGGAATTTGTTTAGAACAAAACTAGTGACACTCCAGAGTCGTAAGTAAAAAGTTATGGTACTACCAGCGCGTTTCGCTTTGGCAAAAGAGCATACCGGTCGGGAGACGACACAGTGACCTCTCTTCTGTATGCTTTAAAGATGTCATCCCTGTTCCGGAGAAGATTTTTGTCTCTTTCATTTGAACAGAGCTAAAGTCTTCCCCAGCTCCGGAGGGGTGGGGGGGGGTTGGAGGGGAAGCTTCACAATTTAGTAGACAGGGGCAGAAGATGTAACAGGGTGGACGTTATTTCATAGTGTAATAGACTAGACCAGGGGGTGCCCAACTCCTGTCCTCAAGGGCCACCAACGGGTCAGGTTTTCAGGATATCTCTGCTTCAGCACAGGTGGCTAAATCAGTGGCTCAGTCTTTGACTGGTGGCTCTTGAGGACTGGAATTGGCCAGTCAACGACTAAGCCACTGATTGAGCCATCTGTGCTGAAGCAGGGATATCCTGAAAACCTGACTTGTTGGTAGCCTATGAGGACTGGAGTTGGCTGCCCGTGGACTACACACATCCGAGGGACGGTCACAATTCTGACCGCTACAGTTTCACCGCAGTGACTTCTTCACTCCTGTCCCGCAGACAAATCCGCGAGCCCTGAGAAAGCCGAAGAGGAAATCGACATCGACCTCAACGCCCCAGAGACCGAGAAGGCAGCGCTGGCCATTCAGAACAAGTTCCGCCGCTTCCAGAAACGGAAGCAGGACCCCAGCCCGTGATAAGGATGCATCCTCCTGTGACCTCTGCACTGCCCTGTATACGATACACTGTGTGGAAGCTCAAATCTCCAATCCCACCCCCTCTGTACAGGACACAAATGCACCCCTGGATGGAATCGCATTCCCACTGTCCCCTTCCACTCTCCATCACCCCATAGGATATAATGAATGCTTTACAATAATAGGGCTATAGTATGGTCTGGTTTGCCCCAAGGCTACCAAATGGTAGATACATTCTCCCCAGCTCATGGCACCCCTGCCCCTACATATCATATAGGGAGAAGGAGTGGCTCAGTGAGTAAAGACACTGAATGGCACTAATTTTGAAGCTGGGGACGCTGGCTCCTTGTGACCTTGGGCAAGTCACTTTATCCCCCTGTGCCTCAGGCACCAAAAACATAAATTGTAAGCTCCACCGGGCAGGGACTGTGTCGGCAAAAATGTCCCTGTAAAGCACTACGTAAAACTGCAGCGCTATACAAGAACATGCTATTATTATTATATATATATATATATATATATATATATATATATATACTTATGGTGCGGCTGGGTGGTGGTGTGCGGGTTGGTGCAGGCTGTGGGTGGGTGCTAGAATAGGTGCACGGCTGGGTAGAGTGGATGCTTGAATGTAACAAGGGATAGGCGCCAGGAACTTTTTATAAAACATTAGGGGCTTATTGGTTATCACTCTATCAATAATGCTTCCCTGAAACACCTCACATTACGAGTAAACTGGTGGAAAATAATAATATTCAGGACTCATCCTCTTTTCTAGTTCTCACTCTTACCCTGGGGGAGGTACTTGGCTTGTACCCACAGTACGGGTTAAACTAGCAGTCTCTTGCATAGAGTTAGTGATGCCCATGTTAAAAGGACCTCTCGGGAACACACTTCAGGACGCTGAATTTGGAACCCGCTGATGGGTACACATATTCTTCCATAAATCTGATCAGGATTGCACCAGGGACCTTCCGGTTGGGCGATCCAACACGCCGGAGTTACACAACACTGACAACTCATTACTAAAAGCAGCTCCCCTGTTCAGTAGTGAGAACATCTCGTACCCATACTAATGGCGCTTTCTGAAAAGAGCTGTTCTTTAACTGAAAACAATATAGATTGACAGGGCAAATCTTAATACATTAATCTAATGTGACAGGGTGAATGAACGTCACCAAGCCATATACACTGGCAGACCTATGTTTAGGTTGCAGTGCAGCAGTGACGAGGTTAAGTTTCAGTTGAGAAGGGCTGCTTAATTAGTCTGACCCCAGCTGCATAATCAAGGTGTTTAAAAACCCAGGCTGTACACACCTGCAGGCTAGCTGGTCAGGAGACAAGACTGAAACAACTGAAGAGATTACTGCTATAAGGTCTGTTTTCAAAGTACATGTGAGAAACGCCGTGTCCTGCATAGCTGAAGAGAAGCTGCCTGTTTTCTATGCAGAGAAGCTATTTTGTTTTGTTGCTGAAGAGAAGCTATTTGGTTTTGTATGCTGAAGAGAAGCTATTTTGTTTTGTGGGCTGTCTGTTTTAAGGCTCAATAAATAAGCCTTATCAGAGAACCCGCGTTGGTGGTTGCATGTACCCTGCAACACTAAACACACAATCCCTACTACAGGACTCACAGTGAGGGTCCAAGTCTATAACTCTGAGAAAACCTGCTTCTAAATATGTGGGTGGAGCTAAATACCCATCTACTTCTTTACGGCGACATCACTGGTCACCAGACATATTGGGGCATGGCAATCCATTTCTGCATAGTTACCATGCATATGAGTAGGGGGGAGTAATCCGAGTGATCCCACACAGCTAACATATAAGGCGTTAACCCTTAACTGAAACAGTAGTGTCCCAAAGGGAGGCTATATAAATAAACCAGCATGGGGAAAACGAATGGGCTATCTGTGTTACTTTGCAAAAAAAACTAAAATTTGAACACAAAGGTAAATGTGACGGTCTCCCTGGGATCCTGCTTGATGCCGCATTTGGCTGCTTTGGTTTCTATGGCATGTAAGACATTTGCTTTCTTGGGGGCCTCTAAAATGAGGGGCGCTTTTCAATCAAGTGTTTACCCAACCTGTCGCACATCTGGTTCCTGTTAGAGGGCCAATAGAGATACGGATGGAGGAGAGAGGAGGGCTCTACATGTGCAAACTCAATTCATATAAAAGGGAGGCCAGGGGACATCTAACCCGCCCCATCATCCCCCACCATGTTTATAGACATGGGGTAGCCAACTCCTGTCCTCAAGAGTACCATCAGTTCGTCAGGACATCTCTGCTCAGCACAGGTGGCTCAATCAAAGACTGAGCCACTGATTGAGCCACCTGTGCTGAGCAAAGATATCCTAAACCACCTAACCTTTTGGTAGCTCCTGAGGGCTGGAGTTGGCTACACCTGTAAACATTATTACTAATGTAAACATTACTTGAAATACTATTTTTGTAGAAATATAGGGTTAATCCCCAGATTGTATCCCCTTAAACACTGAATTGGCTCCTTCTGATCCCAGGAGGAGGAGAAGTCCTGGATTGGAGTCTGCGACGGGAGATGAAAGCTCGGATACGCCGGCGGAGGATGATCACAGCTCTTTGATCCTGGGCTCCCAGCAGTTCACAAGGCAGCAGAGCTAGCAGGTAGTGACATTAGCAGGGCGATTAGGGAGTATAAATAGAGAGATGTGTTTACACACACCTGCTGATTACAGAAGCATCCTGGCTCCCTCTGTATCCGGCAAAACATTACACATTAACTCGTCTCTGCCTTGGGATGCAGACCAAGACTTGAGACACTCTATTAACCCCTTAAAGCAACAATCTGACTGTTTGCAGGGCCGCCAACAAAATCCGGGGCCCAGGACAAAAGAAAGGCGTGGGCTCGCCACGGCGCTTCCCCTCCGTCCCACGTTGGGAGCGGGGGGGGGGGAGCAGCCCACAGGCCGGACATCCTGCTTTCCCTGCGCATGCGGCCGAGCACCTACCTCTGCACATGGCACGGGGATCGCGGCATTATTTTTTTCGCTGACACTTTTTAATGAAACGGGCACGGCCATGCAGGGACCGGGCGGCGGACCCCCTGACTCACGGGATGCCAACCCCGCAGACCCATCGCTTGGCAGCCCTGACTGTTTGATTCCAATCAGGCTGCTGTATTAACTTCATTACTTTAATCTGGGTGCACGTGAGCACACGTTGTGTGTGTTTGTGTATGTGTGCACGGTTTGCATGTGTAGTGAGTGTGCGAACACATGAATGTCAATTTGCTCGGATGTGGGTGCATGTGAGTGTGTAAGTGGTGCATGCGGGGGTGTACGTGTGCACGGTCTTGGTGTGCGCAGATGCATGGTATGTGCATGTGTGCAGGCGTGTTGGGTGTTGCGTGTGTATGTGTGAATGTGTTGCGGGCATGTGTGTATTTAGTACACACGTATGGTGTTTGTGTTTGTACAGCCGTGTGTGTATGTGTGTGCACTGGCATTGCGTGTGGCACGGCACTGTGTGGCGTAGTGTATGTGTTGTGGGTGTGCGCGTGTATGTGTGTGCGTGTGATGTGATTGTGTGCGGACACTTCGTGTGTGTGTGCCTGTGAACCAACTTTGTGGGGAAAACAGCACACCGGAACTGTCACCGGTGAATTATGACATTTGGTGCCGTAGCTTTATTCTAGAAACTCAAACACAAGTAATAATCCTACAGAATGAATGGAATATACCAGGGGACGTTGTATAAGCAAAGTGATTCTCACGCTTCCCCACGGAGCTGCCTGTCTAGATCCAGAAGACCAGAGCTGGAATTTATTTCTATGACCTCATTGATTATTGCAGGTTGTCATTTGTGATGTAAGGAGAATTATGGGTCGTAATTATAGGTCCCAGAAGCATGCCTGCCCCTGTCACATGCTCCGCTGCTTGCAATTTCTGCACTGTCAGCTGGTTCTACGCATATACTACCGCCTCTGTAGTGCCCGTTAGCAGACTCATTTGTTTCATAAACCTCGGTAACACAAAATAACACAAACATTTTTACCTTCAAATTGTGTATTGAGAGGATAGCGTAATGCGCGCAGGTGAGTGTAGATCAAGAGTAGCGGATACAGCAGGGGGGATATATTGTTGCAAAACTGATACTATGATTATGGAGAACGGTTTACGGAATTGGGCACAACGACATGTGTATATACAAGTAACGGTTGTTACTTCTCTGCTGTTCTTTATTTAGACATGGGATCGCCAAGTCCAGTCCTCAAGGATCACCAATAGGTCAGGTTTAGGATATCCTGCTTCAGCACAGGTGGCTCAATCAGTGGCTCAGTCGAGACTGAGTAAACCCTGATCTTTGGTGGCCCTTGAGGACTGGAGTTGGACAGTCAATGACTCTTCACTGATTGAGCACCCTGTGCTGAAGAGCAGGATATCTGATAACCTGACCTGTTGGTGGCTTTTCAGGACTTGAATTGGCTACCCCTGATCTCCTGCACTGTCTTCCCCTCAACTGGCACAGCCCCTTCTGCCCACGCCGTGACTCAGACCCCCCCCCCCCCCGGGGGCGGTTGTGAATAGTGTGAGGGTGGCGGTTGATGGGATTATTACAGGGTAATATGCACGTTAATCACAGCCTGTCTGTCCTCTTCACAGATCAGAGCCAGCCGCGAGCTGCCATCAGCAACCCAAGCCGCCAGCGGGACAGAAAGGTCACGAATGTGCACGGCGCGCCCGGGAGGCCAATCAATGCCACTAAAATTTATTATTATTTTCTGGTTCATCACCTGAAGTGTCACTTATGGGCGCGGGGACCCTGGCAGCTATGGGGAGGCAGTGAAATAAAAGTCAAACATAAAATTAGACTGCAAGCTCTTGGGGGCAGGGCTTCATTTCCTTTGTCTGATTGTGTTTGCTGCACTTATTTTGGAAAGAGCTTAGTACACAGCGGGTTGCTATATAAATAAAGGTATAGAAGTATTTCAGGGGGGGCCAACTCCAGTTCAAGCGCACCAACAGGTCAGGTATTCAGGATATGCCTGCTTCAGCACAGGTGGCTCAGTCTTTGATTGAGCCACCTGTCCTGAAAACTGGCCTGTTGGTGGCCCTTGAGGAATGGAGTTGCCCGCCCCTGATCACGGCAGATCCTAGCAGGCACGCTCCGTGGGTAAGACATTCCTATACCCATGCCTGAGATAATCTTATATCAGAGGGTAACAACCGAAAAGCACGTAAGTGGATTGGGGATTTAGATGGTGTGATTGTGGAGTGTAAAGATTAAAGAAAAGTCACTCTCATCAAACTACCGCCTAGGAACGTGCTTTGTGTAACTAACGTAGCTGCTGAGAGCGGTTTCAGATCTCACACCGCAGCGAAAGGATTGAGACGTTATTTTAGCGAGATCTATGGTTATTTAACGTTCCGTCACTAGAAAGGGGGAAAGTTCCCCCCCGTGGCAATGAAAACGAATAAAACAAATCCCCCCTTTTAAAAAAAAGAGAGAAAGTGGGACTGGAATTTGTTGAACAAACTAGTTCAACTCCAGAGAGTCGTAAGTAAAAAGTTATGGTACTACCAGCGCGTTTCGCTTTGGCAAAAGAGCATACCGGTCGGGAGACGACACAGTGACACTCTCTTCTGTATGTCTTTAAAGATGTCATCCCTGTTCCGGAGAAGATTTTTGCTCTTTCATCATTGAACAGAGCTAAAGTCTTCCCCAGCCCGGAGGAGGGTGGGGGGGGGTTGGAGGGGAAGCTTCACAATATGTAGACAGGGAGCAGAGAAGAAGATGTAACAGGGTGGACGTTATTTCATAGTGTAATAGACTAGAACAGGGGGTGCCCAACTCCTGTCCTCAAGGGCCACCAACGGGTCAGGTTTTCAGGATATCTCGCTTCAGCACAAGGTGGCTAAATCAGTGGCTCAGTCTTTGACTGGTGGCTCTTGAGGACTGGAATTGGCCAGCAACGACTAAGCCACTGATTGGCCATGTGTCGAAGCGGGATATCCTGAAAACCTGACTTGTTGGTAGCCTATGGAGGACTGGAGTTGGCTGCCCGTGGACTACACACATCCGAGGGACGGTCACAATTCTGACCGCTACAGTTTCACCGCAGTGATTCTTCACTCCTGTCCCGCAGACAAATCCGCGAGCCCTGAGAAAGCCGAAGAGGAAATCGACATCGACCTAACGCCCCAGAGACCGAGAAGGCAGCGCTGGCCATTCAGAACAAGTTCCGCCGCTTCCAGAAACGGAAGCAGGACCCCAGCCCGTGATAAGGATGCATCCTCCTGGGACCTCGCATGCCCTGTATACGATACACTGTGTGGAAGCTCAAATCTCCAATCCCACCCCTCTGTACAGGACACAAATGCACCTGGATGGAATCGCATTCCCACTGTCCCCTTCCACTCTCCATCACCACATGGATATAATGAATGCTTTACAATAATAGGGCTATAGTATGGTCTGGTTTGCCCCAAGGCTACCAAATGGTAGATACATTCTCCCCAGCTCATGGCACCCCTGCCCCTACATATCATATAGGAGAAGGAGTGGCTCAAGTAGTAAAGACACTGAATGGCACTAATTTTGAAGCTGGGAGTCGCAGCGGAACGCTGTCTGGCTCCCTGTGACCAAT